>OY757921.1:42001900-42284400 GCA_963585895.1 Sepioteuthis lessoniana | reverse complement strand
TAAGTCTCTGGGTGTCTAATTAGACCACGGTTGCGCTAATTGAGGACTTAGTTGGATGTGGAACAGTATCAGTTATAATTGGAGAAGTTAATTCCTGAGTAGCAGTCCCCTAAACAACTTCTGCATACAAAGTTTGATTGGTGCAGCTTGATGGTCACTACAACAGATTTTCTTTTCTCTTCTTTTTGTCCCACCACAATCGAGTTCTCTTCTCCTCTACAATAAAGAAGATTGCATGTACAACTCGCTACTAGTCACAGTAATTCGCAGTTGTCTACTCTGACATTAGTAGACTTCAGGTCACATTTATAGACATCACTGTACTGCAGTGGAAGGTTTCCCACAGGCCAGAATACCACAGTGAGTTCACCACACATACACGCAAACATACACATGTATATGTGTATGTGAGTATGTGTGCAGGTGGGAAGGGTAAAAATAATAATATAATACTGTCAATTAACAAATTAAATCAACTAACTGCTGTATAGCAGCTTTAATAGTTTATACTTACAGAAATATATATAGAGAGGCTGTCAAAAAAATGCATGCACACTTCAGGAAAGAAAAAATCTATATATCTCGTGATGTCTGAAGAAATTTAGTATTAAAATATTTGTATAAATTTTTCCTTTTCTGAACTGTGAATATATTTTTTGGTGGACTCAGTGTATATATATATATATATATATATATACACACAAGTTAAAATAGTGTAAACACAATTATAAGTGTTGGTGAATTTTTTGTTAGTTTTCTATCACTTTTTAAGGGGGAGGGGTTAAGAGATGGAATATTCTTTAGGGAGGAGTTGAAGTTATCTTTCTCTAAGTAAGTGATTTGATAAATAAAGCTAGAGTACTAGTTTCCAAGAAGCAGTATATCCATAATGACCCTATTGACTCTGTCTTTACTACCTTAACTTATATATAGTGATGGCTCTAGACTATAGAAAGTGGGTAGGCTTACTTAAAAAGTACAAAACAATTAGATAAATAACTTGATAAAATAATAGCTTAATTATAAATATTTGATACTTAACGATTGATGAAATAATTTTTGTTTAAATATAAAATCCATTTTTTAGGTCATGTATGTTGCAAAATGATCAATCACTTTTTCATTAAAATTCTTGATATCACTGGTGCGTTGCAAATCAAAACATTGTTTACTAGCCCACATTCAAATAGTCTAGATTAAAAGCATGGTGAAGGTAACCTGAAGTCGAACTTTTTTTAAGCCTTATTTTTTGAATGCAGGTATCATTGGGGAATGAGAGAAGATTGTGTAAATGAGCCAAAGCTGCTGTGTTTACCAAATATGGTCATTTTTAACTAGTGACAAACTGTTTTAGGACACAATCAGGAAAAAGGCTTGTTGTGGGACCGATAAATACGTTCATCTCACAAACATTTATGAAAAAGGAAGGAAATAATGTGACAAACTAAGCAAACATGACAAAGATGAAATGGTTAGTTTGAAATGCTGAATTTTTTTTGGCTAATCGTACACAAAGAATTTGTGTTGGCAGAGTTTCTGCAGTATCGAAAGTCCATACTGTCGAATATAGTTCATGTTGAAGTCAAAAGTATTGACTCGGCTGTTTAATATTTCTTGACGACAGCAAGTCTAGAGGATCTGGGCAGATCATAGATCTGTAGATGGTCAGAAAGCAAGGAATATGCTTTAGCAAAATATGGGAACTTTAACGACACCCCTATATGGGTTGTAAGAAAGAATAAGCAATGTGGTTAGATGTTTAAATAGGTTTATATAAGAAGTGCGAAAGAGTTGCTAAAGATAATTCCTTTAAGTAACATTACTCATACGATACTTATCTGTGATTGGTGAATGTCCTGGGGTCTTTCTGTATATTTTCTGATTGTGTTTAAGACTGTTTTAAAAGGGGTGTTGATGTTTGGTTTTGTCGGGCTCAAATTGTTTTCTGGGTTCTGTCTGTAGGGTTAGGTGGTCTGCTAACACCCTTAGTTACCAGGCTGTCTTTATCCACATTTTGCCTCATTGAGACCCTAGTCGCTTCTGCCTCTCTCCATGCCCAAGTCATGTGCTTAAGTCCCTTCCTTCTTGCCTTTTTCCTCTACCCTCGGCCTCTCTACATCCGGGTACATAGCCGTCGAGAGGATAACTTGTAATTTTCTTATAACCTGTCAATTTCATATCTTGCTATTACGTGTGACATGTGCACATATTTGACCTTTGCAACTTACACTTTAACTCAAATATTTTAACTAACTCACAATTTACCACTAAATATAAAACCATTGACTAATGTAATTAATTACCATTCTTAATTATATTACATTATTGTTATGGTAATTTACCCATGCAAGCATGAACTCTCTCAGCTATAAATAGCTGCAGGTACTGCTATTAGGCAGAAGGTAATATTCCAACAGACAGCCTTGACAGTCGGACCGAATAGTCTCGCTGGTAACCCTCTCATTTGTATATGTTGTATTACTGTTCTTTGTTAATATATTGTTTAACTCAATTCCTCTTTTGTGTCTTTATTTCTAACCCCTAATAAGGCCACAACAATTATCTTGTTGAAGATATCAGAAAAAGAATAATATTTGTAATAGTGTTTGTGTACACCCGTTAAAACAAATGTGCATAAACACAGCGGTTTGGGCCTGCTTACCCAAACTTTTCTCATTTTCTAATGATTCCTGCATCAGAAAAATAAGGCCTAAAATAATTTAGCTTTGAGTTACCTATACTGCGTTTTCCACCTGGTAAAAGTGTTCATATTTGGTAAAAGCAGCGGCTTTGACCTGTTTATCAAAACTTTTTTTTTAGTTTCCCAGTGTTACCTGCATTGAAAAAATAAAGTTTAAAAAATTTGGCTTTGGGTTATCTTTACCTGGCTTTTAACCTGTACTTAAGATTTGTCTCAAATGAAATCACATGGTTCTCTCCACAGGCAAATTCAATTGATGATCATTTATTTTGAAGAAAATATGACTTGAGTAGTACGAATACAACTGTTTATAACAATAGACCAGGATTTCCGGGAATTTTGGTTTATAGCAACCTGTAGTAAATAATACTACCCCATGTGGGCCTGTAAGCTACTATTCACTCCATCAAAATTTTATTCAACCCAAGGTTTTCTATTGATCACAATTTCAAAGAATTTTTTTTACCTCAGGTGGTATAATGGTTAGCAGGCTGGATTAGCAGACCATTATTAGTGAGTTTGATTCTCACTAGGCTCTCCATACTTCTGGCCTTGTGCCACATCTAAGCTGAGCTTAGTAAATGACTAGATATGACCTCTCCATACGCCAATTGATTTCTTTTTCTTAAGTGGGAAAAATTCACCAGTGCATTTTTTTATTGATTTTATTGAAAAATATTTGGATAAATCAATTTTGATATCGATTTTTAAAAATTTTGATATTAATTTTTAAAATATGATGTTGCTATATAAACAGAAGCAATATTTAAGAAATACAAGAAATTGAATATAAAATCAAATTTTACTTATTAAATGCATTTTAGGTTTATTTTGTGATTAATAATTTAAACTTTTATAATGATGTTTTTGAGGCTATTTTCTAACTACTAAAACTAAAAATAAGATTAAAAACAAACTTTTTATATTTCTAATTCTGCTTTTAAAATAGTGTGTTAAAAATCAGTCATATCTAAAGTCATATAGTTTGTATAGTTTAAAAAGATAAAAATTATTTTTTTAATGTATTTTTTCATCAACATTCACTCAATTGAATTAACATCAAGGTTTAGAAGACAGCTTGTTTCTTAAGTCTGTATTGAATGCAGCCTTCCATTTCAGTTTATTTGTTTGTTTGGGTTTTATGGCATATCAAACTTTGTAGGTTATTTAATGCCAAATCCATTTTTATACAAGTGAACAGTTCTATTTCAAACAGTTCAGTTTACTATAAGTACACAGCTTAATTGTCAATAACATTTCTATTTCAAGCGATTCAGTTTAGTCAAGCAGTTCTATTTCAAACAATTCAGTTTAGTATAAGTATAGTTTTTGTCCACACACAGTTAAATGTCAAAACAGTTCTATTTCAAACAATTCAGTTTAGCATAAGTACACAGTTTACATGTCAAAACAGTTCTATTTCAAGTAATTCAGTTTAGTAATTAAGTTTGCATTTGACCCATAAATAGAACCCTATCAGATGCTACCACTCAAGACCAGAGTGGACCTGGGAGCGATGGTAATGAAAGGGTATTCTGCATTCCCCAAAGCTCTAGCATTACTGAAATCTCACCATCAGATGCAGTTTATTGTCATATCCAGGACACTCATTCAGTGAGGAGACTTACCCCTCTGCAGAGTCACAGTCAGTGTATTCTACAACCCCAGCCGACTGGGCAATTTCCATTTCAGATATTTTGCGGTATATCATAACATTTACAATGAAGTAAAAGATAATCTTAAATACATTATTTCTGATTCACATTTTAACAATCCCTCATGTACTATATATATATATATATATATATTAAAAGATAAAAAATTCAAGAGTGTTCACCAATGGTATGGGAGACTGAGGTTCAATCCCAGGTCGAGTCTTACAAAAGACTCAAAAATTGGTGCTTGATGCCTACTTGCTTAACTCTCAGCATTACAAGTACATATCAATGGTAATTGTAGTAATTCCTCTACACTTCTTGTTGTAGTTATTGAAAAGGGAGCCATCATGTGACCTTTGACTATGGTTAGCCAACTTACTTATAAATCAAGTAACATAATGTCTGAAATGTTGAAAGGTACTATTTACCAACCCCTCCGCTCGGGCAGGATATGACACAAGGTCAATTTTTAAGCGGAGTTTAACAGGTTTTGAATTCAGAGTTTTCCTTCTCCTAGACTAGTTGCCTCCCCAAGGCTGAAGAACCTAGTCCGTCCTACTATTTACCCATAGCTGGAGGGAGAATAAGGGGGTTCATACCTTTCCCAAGGGTATTTGCCTGAAAGTGAACGTAATAGCGCGACTGGAGTACGAATTCGCATACTACGATTCCGCAGCTCATCGCTTTAACCATTACACCATGAGGACACCCTGAAATGTTGAAAGGTGACAGATGTATGAAGTAGATAAAAGTAATGAAATTGTAGGCTGTTAATTTTAACATCAAGTTAAAAATCAGGAAAACTGAAAATGTAAGATTTAAATCCAGTTTGTTTAGAATTATTAGAGCATCTATTTTGAAGGTAACTTTGACATCACCTGTATACCATTTAATTTTCTCAAAACTGATAACTACAAAAGACTTGAAAGAGAATAAGCTGGTTTTGTTCTTTTGTATTTAGTCACATTTGCATTCTTGTTTCATTTTCACATCTTTTCTTCTCTCCACACTGCTGCAAGTTTATTTTCTTTCTCTTTTCCTTAAGGCAATAATAGTCAATAAAATCTGTTTTCCATTCTCTGTGATGCTATATTGTCTATAAGTAATTTCATCTCTACCATTTCATTTTAAATAAAAAGGTTATTTTCTTCTAAACCAAAGATACATGAAATTTATTATCCCTATTGAAACATTATACACCCAAAACAGTATGCCAAGTCAGCTGGGGCTGTAGAATACATCAACTGTATCTCTGCAGAGGAGTAAACCCCCCTCTAATGAGTATCCTGGATATGACACTAAACAATCTGATGGTGAGGTTCCAGTAATGTTGTAGCTTTGGGGAATGCAGTGTACTCCTTTATTGCCATTGCTCCCAGGTCCACCCTAGCACAGAGTAGTAGCACCTGATAGGGTCCTATCTATAGGTCAAATAGAACTAAGCTGTGTCCTTATGCTAAACTGAATTACTTGAAATAGAACTGTTATGACATTTAAACTGTGTACTTATGCTAAACTGAATTGTTTGAAATGGAACTGTTTTTGTAAGCTAAACTGAATTGTTTGAAATAAAACTGTTTGTATGTTTAAAAACAGATTTGACATAAGCACCTACAATGGTTGATGTGCCATAAAACTAAACCAAACCAAACCAAATCAGTGTAAATAAAAAACTGTACTTATTCAAAACTGAATTGTTTGAAATAGAACTGTTTTGACATTTAACTGTGTGTAAACAAAACCCTATACTTATACTAAACTTTTAGTATGCTAAACTGAATTGTTTGAGATAGAACTGTTTATATGTATAAAAATGGATTTGGCATTAATAACCTACAATAGTTGATATGCCATAAAACCCAACCAAACCATATCAAAACAGTATTAGGTATTATCTATCATGAAACTCATTAGCAATATATATGTGTAACCAAAAATATGAATAAGCATTAGTGTAAAAATAACCATACCCCGACGTAAAATTCTATATAGTAAGTATTACAAACTAAACTTGATTACAGAGTTTTTATGCTGTAAAGTTTAGTAATAAATAATACTTAATGATATAATATTTCATTAAAAGTTATAAAATCCTTGTATATTTGGTTTAGAAGAAAACAAGTCTTTAATTAAAAAGAATTGGTCTTGCTGTAAACATGTTGATGCTTTAAAAGCAAAATAAAAAAATGTGATCTGATTTTACACATTTGAATTTTGAGTCACAAAGTTGTAAAGATTTTTAAGGATCTGTTTTACTTCCAATAACAAAATAAAAGAAAATATGCTTATTACTGACAACAATAACTATACAACAACAATAATAACAACAACAACAACAACAACAACAACAACAGGATTGAGACTATACTGACCACAGCATTGTTAAGATCTGCTAGAATACTCAGCAGAGTCCTAGAGATTTGCTGTTTCTTAGACCTCAGCAAAAATACCACCAGTTAAAACTGGTGTGTAAAACTCACAAGAGAAAATTTAAAATAATAATAATAATAATAATAGCAATAATAATGAGAACTTAACCTGAATAGTGAACCTTCCCATCCTGGCAGACCACAGTGTGAAAATGAAAGAAAGGGAAAAGAGAGATAAGTACTTAGACCTTGCCAGAGAACTTTTAAAAAAAACTATGGAATATGAAGATGACAGTGATACTAATTGTAATTGGTGTGCTCAAAACAATCCCCAAAGGCTTAATGAAGGAACTGGAAGACTTGGAAATCAGAGGAGACCATTCAGAAAACAACATCATTAGAATTGGTCAGAATACTGAGAAGAGTTTTGGAGACTTGAGGAAATTTTCAGTGAAAGACCATCAGCTAATGCAGGTGGGAAAAACTCTTAAAGAATAACATGATCATAATCCCATAGGCTAAGAAAAAAGAAAATGAATTGGAAATCAGAGGATGATTAAGGCCATACAAGCCACAGTGTTATTATGGTTAGCTAGTATACTCAGTATCCACCATGAGTTAAAACTGGTGAGAAAAACTCGCTATGATAAAATAACAATAAGCACATGCAGCAAACTTGCACAAAAGGAATACAAGTTCAAGAGCAGGCATGACAAGGTGGGGGAGATAGTTAAACTTTGACCATGCAGATAAATGATATATGTACAAACCGGAATTCCTCCTGAAAAATCACCTGATCCTAGCCGGAAGATTATTTACCCAACTTGTCCGCCACTTGCAGGATGTGACACAAGGTCAATTTGTTGAGTGGTGTACAACTGGTTTAAATTCAGAATTTTCTTTCTCCTAGACAAGTTGCTATATCAAGGTTAAAGAGCCCAGTCTGCCCTATTATTCACCCATAGCTGGACGGAGAAGAATAGTTGGGTTTATACCTTTCCCAAGAGTATTAGTGCTATATGAAATGCAAACAGCCTTTGTCAGGATTTAAACTCAGGTAGCTATATTCATTTCCTCAAATGATTACCATTATGCCATAAGTGCCTCCATAAATCAGACCATGTTTTAGTTAACAAAAAGAAAGGAACTTTTCAATTAATAGATATTGCTATTTCAGCAGATTACAGTAAAATAAGTAAAAGAAAGTGAAAAACTGGATAAACAGAGAGCTAAAAATATGGAACATGAAGGTGACCGTGATACCAATCATAGTTGGAGCTCTTGCAACAATCTTGAAAAACTTGGGAAAGAAAATGCGGGAACTGAAAATCCAAGGAAAAATTAAGACAATCCAGACCACATTAAGATTAAGATTAGCAAAAATACTTAGAAGAGTCCTGAAGAACTGTGTAGAGATACTTTTTACTTGAAGTTCAGTGAAGGCCACCAGTTACTACTGGCATGAAAAATTTGCAAATAATGGTAATAATAATTATAATAATAATTACCTCGACCTTGCTAGGGAATTGAAAAAAACTGTGGAACATGCAGGTGACAATTATCCTATTTACCAACCCCTCCGCTTGGGCAGGATATGACTCAAGGCCAATTTTTAAGCGGAGTTTACCAGGTTTGAATTCAGAGTTTTCCTTCTCCTAGACTAGTTGCCCAACCAAGGCTGAAGAACCCAGTCTATCCTACTATTTACCCATAGCTGGAGGGAGAATGATTGGATTCATACCTTTCCCAAGGGTATTAGTGCTATGTGAAATGCAATCAGCCTCGTCCAGAATTTGAACTCGTGTCACCATGCTCATTTCCTATGACGATAACCATTACACCACGGGCACCTCTGCCTTCAGGTGACAATTATACCAATTGTAATTGGTGCGTTTGGAACAGTAACTAAAGGATTACTAAAGGGACTAGAGGACTTGGAAGATGGCTGACGAGTAGAGACCATCCAAATGACAGCATTATTGAGAACAGCCAGAATACTAAGAAAAGTCCTGGAGACTTGAGGAGACTTGCTGTCACTCAGACTCCAGTGAAAAACCAACAGCTAATGCTGATGTGAAAAGCTCTAATGAGTGAATAATAATAATAATAATAGCATCGTTTTTAAAGTAAAAAAGATTTATTGTCCTCTTAACTTGTAAAAGTTGATTACTTTGTTTTTGCTTAAAATTTCACTTTAACAAATTTCTTGTATACACAAAGTTAAGAAACATTGTGTGACAGTGCCATTAAAATATTTATCCCAGGATGGGAGTTTATTTTTCGCACATGTGAAGTCGGGGCAGTCTGGCACTTGATCACTCGCAAAATAAGTTCCAGTTAAGATTCCTTCTTCAGGCACATGGGGAACAGGCAGATAATGTGGGGGTTAATTTGGGGCTAGACTGACCGCCGCTGGCAAGGGGTTTCCAAATTTCAGGTTACACACACCCACCAGACCTCTTCGTCTTCCTGTCCCTAGGATAGTGGAAGATATGGGCCTCTAGGTTTAGATATAATAATATTATTTATCGTAGTCGACAATTTCAATTTCCCGTGTAATATTTTAAAAGGCAAATAAGACATTTAGCGAGAATAAATTGAGGCGAATGAAGCTGAAAAGGAACATGCAAAAAGAAGGCAACTCGATAGGCAAACAACACAATGAATACGTTTCAACATGAGGGGACATTTAAAATATTACAAGGTTTTTAATGCATGCGGACCAGACAGATATTTAAAGTGTCGGCTATATTACCAGCAGATAATACCAAATACAAATGTCATTCTTCTTTTTTCTTTTCTTTCTTCTTTCTTTAAATTGAGAGAGAGAGAGAGAGCATACAATGACAATACTTAGGAAGGGTGGAGGGAGAAAACGGTTTTACAGTGTATTTTTTCGACAGATTTCTTCACAGAGTATTTCCTTTAATGGGCTAGCGGGATTCTATGGAGCTCGGCTTAAACGCGTCTGCTATCTCCTGTCCAAGAGCTCTATTTCGCTTCTTCACTCAGTGTTTTGGCGACAGTGTCAACACATCTGGTCACACCAACTGCTGTCCTAAAAACTGAATTCTTTCTTCCTATTTCCTCTGACGAAAAACCTGCTACTTCAGCTTTAGGGTTCTGGCCAATCACTTGGCCTCTTTCTTCTCCTTCTTCTACCTCCCCCTGTCATGCTATTCCTTCGGGCTACTATACTGACCTCTGTATATCCCCTTCTCTGTCAACCAACTTGGGGTTACGGAGTTCAGGTAGCTTGACCTCGATTCATTACTTCCTTCAACAGGCCAGCCGAAGGTGACCTACATTCCTTATTCCTCCCTTTATTGGTCAGTCTTTGAGGCCTGTTAATTCAAACACAGAAGAGTAGGGGAAATTTCTTATTTCTCTCCTCTCAGTGGTAGACCATGTGACAATTGTGTTTACAAGTAGTTCTTTGGTTTGGTTTCTTTGTTTAATGACATATCAACCTTCAGGGGTTATTTAATGTTAAAGCCATCCTTGTAGAAGAACAGTATTGATACTATTTAACCCATTGATAAGTTGGGAGTTAAGTAGGCTCATAGTTTTCCCAAATGAATTAGTTCAAAAGTGAATACAATAGCATGACTGGAGTTTGAACTTGTTTACTTTGAGGCGACAGTCAAGCACTTGAGATATTATACCATAGGGACTCCTCAAAATAGTTCTTTAAAGAGTTGTTTTTTTAAGTGCCTTTGAGTTCTTTAAAATGCAAAATCATTATTAAAAACAGTTTTTAAACATTATGAATTGAGGATATACTGAAAATATTGATTTAACAACTTGCTGCTGGGATGTTTCTTTTATTCCTAAGGAATCTTTTATTTTTATGTTTCTGGAAAAAATATAACTTTTTTGCCAATAGTTCCTCTATATGAACAATATCAGTGTGTGATGTCATATCTTATCAACTGCTTCAGGACAATCATTCTTTTCATCGCCTTCATCATCCTCTATGAATCATCATTTCATTTGTTTCTAGAACTTGTAAAAAATATAACCAACTTCTTCAGAATTATATACATAACAATTGTTTCATGGGTGCTGCCATTTGTAAATTCCAAGGTGTTATATACTAGGTTTGGCTTCACTTACATTTACCAACAGTAAGCATTGTCACTTGCAGACCAATAGTTCTAAGCAAAAGTAATTACAGAACTAATATATCAATGTGAGAGGTCATTTTTGTTTGGATTTCTAAAATGAGGAATTATCATTATTATACACTATTGTATTCACACTAGTGACCTCATCTTGGTTGTTATATAAACACATAGCCTAATGAATAAAGGTGTTTGTTGAAGTTGATCAAGTTACCTGATAATTGTGAGTTCAATCCTTAGCCTAGCCTGGTAGTGTATAAAAGTTATATACTCTGATTTTTTGAAAGAGACTTGACAAACAACATCTCAAGGACATATTGACTAAGAAGAATTAACTAATACAAGATATCCTTTTAATATGGCCAGCAGAATGTGAACAATTTTTCTCCTTAGATTGAATAAAAATTCTCAACAGACTGTTGAAGAAGAGAGGAAAGAACAATGGCTGAAACATTGTGAGTGTAATAACAAACAAGATGTGGATACCCATTCAAGCGTATCATAGTATTATGTCATATCAATGAAATATATTATTAGCTGCATCAAGATAAAGAAATTTTGCTGGCCAGTTCAAAATAGTTAAGAGCAACAGTTAAAGACAATCTATTTTTATTAAATAATATAAAGTATGTTTTATGTTCAGATGAGAATTCCATTTTCAAAATGACATTAAAAATCATTCCTTCTTTCTTTTAAATTTATGAATTAAGAATATATATATATATATATATATATATATATATATATATATATATTATTTTTAAAAACAAAAAACAAAATAACAACAAAAAGATAATGTTCAATATACACTAATCTATATAATGATTACACAGAATTTCTATCTCTTTTGACCTGTGAAGATTAGGTATTGACCTTTCTAAGAAAGGTTACTACATATAAATGTGTCTATATTATTATTTTTTACTCATTAGAGTTTTTCACATCAGCATTAGCTGATGGTCTTTCACTGGAGTTTGAGTGACAGCAAGTCTCCTCAAGTCTCCAGGACTCTTCTCAGTATCCTGGCCGTTCTTAATAATGCTGCAGTTTGGATGGTCTCCACTCGTCTACCAACTTCCAAGTCCTCCAGTCCCTTTGATAATCCTTTAGTTACTGTACCAAAAGCACCTATCACAATTGGTATAATTGTCACCTGCATGTTCCATAGTTTTTTCAATTTCCTAGCAAGGTTGAGGTACTTATCCTTCTTTTCATGTTCTTTTAGTTTTATTCTATGGTCAGCTAGGACAGCAAAGTTTATAATTTTGCAAGTTCTCTTTGTTGATTATCATTAGATCTAACCGGCTCATTGGCTTAGTGGGAGAGTGTTCGCCAATAGCCCGGGAGACCTGGGTTCAACCCGAGGTCGAGTCATACCAAAGACTTAAAAAATGGTACTTGATACCTCTTTGCTTAACACGCAGCACACTGGTACATATCAAGGGTAAAGTGGAGCAATCCAAGGGAAGGAGTAGTGCCCTCCCCTACACCTCAGTGTAGTAGCTATTGAAAAGGGAGCCTTCGAGTTGCCCTCGACTACAGTCACCAACTTGACTTTTTATTTATTATTAGGTCTGGTCTTCTGACCAAGATTAGGTGATCTGTCTGTATGTCAAAGTCCCAAAGGAGTTTATGTGTATCATTTTCTAGGATAGCTGCTGGGTTGTGCATATACCATTTGTTCATATGGTCAAATTTAAATTTCTTACACATCTCCCAGTGGATCACCTTGCCCACCTAGTCGTGTCTAGTCTTATACTCCTTCCATGCTAATTTACGACATTTGCTTATGTGATTGATGGTTTCATCTCTGTCACCACATAGCCTACATTTGCTATTTTGTTGCTTCTAATCTATTCTCACTTTGATATGATTGGTTCTTACAGCATTGTTTTGTGCTGCTATTAGAAGAGATTCTGTTTCTCTCTTAAAGTTAGCCACGTCCAGGTTTACTTGTGGGAGATGTTGTTTAAAACGCCATAGAGTTGTTTTTCTTCCCATTTTTATTATCATTATTATCATTTACTCCTTTAGACTTTCTCACATCAGTGTTAGCTGATGGTTTTTCACAAGAGTCTGAATGACAGCAAGTCTCCTCAGGTTTCCAGGACTCGTTTCAGGATTCTGGCTGTTCTCAGCAATGCTGTCATTTGGATAGTCTCTAGCCGTCCGCTAACTTTGAAGTCCTCCAGGCCTTTTAATAATCCTTTAGTTATTGTGCCTAAAGCACCAATCATTATTATTATTATTATTTGTAATATTTACAAAATAAGACCTGTGAGCATGTGTTTGAATATAGTGTCCTGCCATCATCCAAGATGACCATTCTATTTTGATTATGAGAAGAGAAAAAGAAAGCAAATATAAGAGAGAGAGAGAGAGAGAGAGAGAGAGAGAGAGAGAGAGAGAGAGAGAGAGAGAGAGAGAGAGGAAGTGATGATATTAGACATCAGATTCTTATCAACTACTTCAACAGACTGGTAGAAAAGGAAAAAGGAAGGAGGGGAAGATAGAAAAACAAACAGAATAGATAGATAGATAGATAGATAGATAGATAGATAGATAGATAGATAGATAGATATGAATAACAGAAAGAAATGAAGAATGATTATTTTGAAAGTTTATTTTTAAATGAAAAAAATCACATGCTATTTCATAAGTAATAATAAAATCTTCCATAAGTCAATAAATGTTTCAATTTTAAAATAATTTTTGGTACTTATTCATTAGCAAATGAACATTAAACCCAAGTCAGTCAAATTACCCTTATTTATTTATTTGTTCATTCATTTATCTATTTATTTGTTCGTTTATTTGAAAAGAAGTGAACAATGGGTAACAATAAATGAATAACGATAATCTACAAAATAATTTATACAAAAATCATGACACGAGTATATGTAATCATTATGAAAAATAATGGTGAGAAAAAGAATTCAAGAGGACATTTTTGGTAACTATCTGATGAATTACTCAACAAAATTTGATCTGTACATAAATATTGTATTAATACTGCATATATTCTGTGCAAAGATTCTTCCTTTTAAAGGTTGATGTGAGAAGACAGTAAAAAGGGGAGATGCCCAAGGAGCATAACAAGGAAATGATAATGTTTCACTTTTCATCATATAAGCATTTTTAAAGCATGCAGTTCTTTAAAAATTAATCAAATTTTCTTTAATAAATTTTTATATCAAAATAGGAAAAAAAATAATAAAAAGTGGAATTTCCATGACTACTACTGGTTATTATCATTATTATTATTACTATTATTTTTCACACAAGCATCAGCTAAGGGTCTTTCTCTGGAGTTTGAGTGAGAGCAAGTCTACTCAAATCTCCAGGACTCTTCCCAGTATTCTGGTCAATCTTAACCGTGCTGTTGTTTGGATGGTCTCCACTCGTGTTCTTATTTCCAATTCTACCAATCCTTTGGAGACTGTACCAAGTGCACCGATTACAATTGCTATCACTGTCACTTCCATATCCTATTGTTTTTTCAGTTTCCTAGCAAGGTCCAAATACTTATCTCTCTTTTTGCCTTCCTTTAATTTTACTCTGTGGTCAGCCAGGACACAAAGTCCACAATGAGACAAGTTCTCTGTTTTTTTTGTTGATTATCACTAGCCCTGGTCATCTGGTTGAGATTAGGTGATTCGTTTGTATTGAAATTCCAGAGAATTTTGTGTGTCTCATTCTCTAGGACGGGTTCTGGATTGTGCATATACCCCTTGTTTACATAGTCAAATTTAAATTTCTTGCACAGTTCCCATAGGATAATCTTCCCTACCCAGTTGTGTCTACTCTTATACTCTCTTTGTACTAATTTGCTACATTCGCTTATTATGTGATTGATGGTTTCATCTCTATCACTACATAACCTACATTTGCTATTTTGTAGTGTCTTATCTATTCTTGCCTTGATATAGTTGGTCCTTATGGTGTTGTTTTGTGCTGCTATCAGGAGAGATTCAGTTTCTTTCTGAAGGTTTACTTTCTTAGCCATGTTTTCTCGTGTGAGATTTTGTTTGTTAGTTGCTTGAAGTGTCCATAGAATTGTTTTACTTCCCATTTTTGTTTTCTGGTTATTTCTGTTCTGTTGATGCTTGTGTTATCTGTATTGTTTCAGGTGGCTGTAATCAGTCTTCCTCTGTGTTTGCTTATGTAATCTTCTAGTCATTGTATTGATGTATCAATGCTACCTTAAATGCTGGTAAGTCCTCTTCTTCCTTCTTTTCTTGATAGACTCAGTCTGTCATTCTCGTCTCTGGGATGTATCGTCATGAGTTTTTTGTCCTTTGGCTCATTTGTTGAAGTTCTTCTCTGGTTCACTTTAAGAATGGTTTCAAGTATCTAATGAGGGGGACAGTCCAGGTATTTATCCCTTTGATGAGATTTCTGCTATGAAGTTTGGTTTCAAGTAGTTTTCTCATTTTTCTGAGGCATTTTTTTTTTTCTTTCATCTCTGCATGTTTGATGGTATCTGCTTCCAATATTTCTAAGTATTTGTAAGTTTCCTTTTCTCCAAATGTTCTGATTTTTTCTTGATTTGATAGTTCTATTCCCTCTATCATGTGTCGTTTTCCACTTTTCATTATTTGTCTGGCACACTTTTCTATACGAAATTCCATTCTTATATTTTGACTGTATATCCTCACAGCCTGTATTAGGTTTTTTAATTTTTTTTCATTTTTTGCAAACAATTTGATATCATCCATATACATTGAGGTGGTTCATTTTTTTCCTTCAATTTATGAAGCTTGTATCTACTTGTGCATTTCCTTAATAACATTTCCTTCGTATGTGATTGAATCGCTATATGGAAGGATTTTTAACCTTAAGTGAAATGGTTATTATTGTTTAGCGAGGGGGAAAGTTTGTTATTAGCGAGGAAAATGGTGTAACGTATGTGTGTTTACGTTGTAGTGTTTCCTCGCTTAGTGTTGTTAGTCCCCTCGCTAGTAGTTGTTAGGAATAATTGGAGGATGAAGATGTAAGATGGTGATGGTCGAAATGGGTTTTTGTGAATAGGTTTTTTATCTGCAGCATGGAATGTTTGGGTTTGCTTTTGGTGCTGCAAGACTCGTGAAAGGTTATGCTTATTGAGACGAAATAGAGTTATGAGAAGTTGAGAAGGTTGAGACGGCAGCGTGTGTCATCGGACGTGTGAGGGATTGTGTTCATTGCATTTTGACAAAAGGCATGTTGCAGTTGTAGGAATTGAACTTTAGAGTCACCGTGGTTTTTGTCTGTCTGGTGGAGAGAAGGCGTGCATTGGTCTCCATTAGAGTGGCCCAGAGGTGAATTGAGAGCTAGCGTGTCGAGAGCAGGATTATGCGTCGGATCAACATAGCCAATTTTGGGGTGACATAAAGTTGTGCCTGTGCAAGGCTTGTTGAATGTATCTAATTTATATTCAACTGGGATTCCTTGTAAGGAATCCATAAATTAGATGGTTTCCCTCGTGTATCCATGTTGCTGCTGCTGCTATTCTTGAGCTACAGTGAGACGTCTGCACTGGGTGGCGTTCTACAGTCAAAGAGGGTGTGTTTGGCAGCTTAACCAATCTGTTAGCCGTAAATGAAGGTCCAGGCTGAATAGGATAGGTCATCCTGATTGGGTGAAATTAAGTGTCGAATTAGATTGCGCGCCAAACCAAAATACGAAATTTTCCCTTTCTCTACAGCTATTACAAATAGTAATTGTGATAGTGCATCTCCCTGGAAGATCCCTCACTGGATTTTCATCTCAGTTAAGCTTTTTCCTCCTGCTGTCAGTTCGACTCTCCAGTTTTGTATGGTATTTTCAGTAAACTTTATGACTTTGATGTTGTTGTTGTTGTTGCTGTTATTGTTGTTGTGGTTGCTGCTTATTTGTGTGTATGTATGACATTCTTCTCCTATGGATGAGAGTTACAATCAGTCATGCTTTCTGATCAAGAAATCTACATAATAATATTAACTAGAAAAAATTAGGAAAAGTGAGGAAGAGGAGGAGAGGTAAAAGAATGTGTAGGGAGTAAGAAAGTTAGAGATGATCAAAAAGAAAATCAAATGAAAGGAGGGATAAATATATATATATTGAAAAGATAGATTTATCGTGAATCTGACAGTATGATAGAAATACATGGAAAGTTGGATAAATCAAACACTTGACTCAGATTTAAATGTGTGATAAAATAAAGCCTAAATGAAATATCACGCATCTAAATCTGAGTTAAGTGTTTGATTTATCCAACTTTCCACATATTTCTATCATATATATATATATATATATATATATATATATATATGTAGAAAAATTGATAACAAGGTAATCCAAGTGGAAGGAGAGATTTATTGAGAAGTTGACACTATAGCATTTCGGTTCTACTGAACCATCATCATGGATGTTTAAAAATTTTTAAACATCCATTGTTGACTTAACATCACTAATATCACTCCTCATGGTCCTGATGATGGTTCAGTAGAACCAAAATGCTATAGTGTCAACTTCTCAATAAATCTCTCCTTCCACTTGGATTACCTTGTTATCAATTTTTCTACATATTGTCAGATTACAATCCTTTATTTACTTTTACACACACACACACACACACATATATGTATATATATATATCAGGGGCGGAGACGGGACTAGTGCAACTCGTGCCCGGCACGACCAATAACTCGGTCAATGTTATTCAAAATGGATTAAAAATCATCCATTAATTTCAAGCAAACATACTTAGTCTGATCTCAATTAAATTACGTATCTATTCAAGTTTCGATAACTAAGTTGCCAAAAGTTCATAAATATATCTGGGAATAATACAACGATGCTGTTTTGAACGGATTGTCTTTGTCCGGCCACCGTCAGAGTCATTGAACATCCCATAAAATTGGCTATAATGTTGAACGTGCAATCCGTGCCAGGCACTAGACCCTTATAATAACAGTAATGTTAGAGAAATCTGCTTTTGGCTGTAGCCAATAGCAAGAGCAACTCAAACACCGTGCTCAAAAATATGAGCACTATGTGACTGCTGACAGCTGTCTTGGGAAGAGGGAGAGGGACAGAGAGAGAGAGAGAGAGTGGGGGGAATAGCAGATTATAGCCGTCGCCGACGTCATCATCATCGCTATGGTAAATGTTGGTTAAACGGCGTGTTTTAATTCATTTTTTCACTAATAGATCTCTATTTCTTTAATGAATGTTGCATATATTACATTCTGTAACTAAAATTTGTTTATTTGAATACATTTCCAACAAATAATCTTTATCTTAAGCGAAATTGAAACTACTAGCTGTGTCTGTGTCATTAGTTTCTTTATTCTAATAAACATATTTTTCTCGTCATAGTAATGAACATCTTCTCTTTTCTTCTATACTTTTGAAAGGAAAAAAAATTATCTAATCTACTGTATTAACAAGACTACAAATTATATAGTATCTTGATTGTTTACAAAAAAAACACCATGCAAGGTACGTTTGTCAATCTGTGCTATACAATGGAGAATCATGCAAAAGCAACTATGTTGACTTACTTTGGGTCCACGGACCACGGGTTGGGAACTGAAGTTGACAGAGGGCGGGGGGGTGGCACGAGTAGCAAAAATAGGCTAGAGTCACCACTGATATATATATATATATACATATATATGAACAATGTACTGGATATAATATCTGAAAAAATGTTAATAGGACTTGAAAACCTGAAATTAGTGCTAGAATTGTTTTATTTCTTGTGTAACTAGTAAAAAGAGTAAAACATTATTTCAGTTACAGAGAGAGGTTAGAGAAATTAGAATTAACTACTTTACAAGAAAGAAGAATGAGAGGTGATATAATTGAAACTTTCAAAAAATTTGATGGATTTTCTAATTAGGATAGACATTTTTTAATATTTCTCTTCAAACAGGAATTTTATTAACAAGTCAGATTTCAAAAACTAAGACAAACCAATTGGGTATTTTTGCTTATAGAGTAAAACATTTTTGGAACAGACTGCCTCATCAGATCAAAATCAGCAATAGTGTAAAAAACTTTGGATTGAATTGGATGATTTCAGAAATAATGGTAAGAAAAGGAATTAAGAGGAAGCTATTAGATGAATTACTTAACAGAATTTGATAATATATATAGATATTACATCAAAACTGAATATGTTCTGTGTAAAGATTCTTTTTTTTTAAAGGTTGATGTCAGAAGATAGTAAAAAGGGAAAAGGCTGAAAGATACAAAACAAAAATAATAATAATAATAATAATAATAATAATAATAATAATAATAATAATAGACACGATTGGGTGGGCAAGGTGATCCACTAGGAAATGTGCAAGAAATTTAAATTTGACCATACGAACAAATGGTATATGCACTACCCAGCACCTGTCCTAGAAAATGACACGCATAAACTCCAATGGGACTTTGACATACACACAGATCACCTAATCTCGGCCAAAAGACCAGACCTTATAATAATCAACAAAAAAAAAAAAAGAGAATTTGCAAAATTGCCCACTTTGCTGTCCCTGCTGACCACAGAATAAAACTGAAAGAATGTGAAAAGAAGGATAAGTACCTCAACCTTGCAAGAGAATTGAAAAAACTATAGAACATGATAGTGACGATTGTAATAATTGTGATTGGTGCTTTTGGCACAGCAACTAAAGGATTATTAAAGGAACTGGAGGACTTAGAAGTTGGCAGACAAGTGGAGGCCATCCAAACGACAGCATTATTGAAGACAGCCAGAATACTGAGACGAGTTCTAGAGACTTGAGGAGACTTGCTGTCACTCAAACTCCAGGGAAAAACCATCAGCTGACGCTGATGTGAAAAGCTCTAAAAGTATATAATAATAATAATAATAATAATAATAATGATAATGTTTCACTCTTCATCATAAAAGTATTTTTGAAATCCCAAAAAGATACTAATACTGCTGTTTTATTCATTATATGTAAACATTAAAGAGATGTTTTGTAACTGAAATTTCTTAAAGTGAACATTTTTGAATTTATTTTATCATTATCATCATCAAGGTATACTGACAGCAAGGATTCCCTTGACTCTCTCTTACCATCCATCAATATCTATCTTCATTCTTGGCAAGTCCTCTAAACGGAATCCAGTGTGCTATTTGAAGTCTGTTTGATATTGTTGTTCGATTTATTTTGCTCTATGGACGTATGTGATAATGCCAATAAAGTTTAAGAATACTTAAAAGATATTTTTAAAATTGAGGAATTTTTTAGTTGAAAAAGTTTGTAACTAAAAAGTTTGTTGTTATACATCTATTTAGACAAATCAGTAAAGGTAAATGTTTAATATCAAAATCAAAAAATTTCATTTTTTTCCAATGGACTCTTGTTTAAAAATAAATAAATAAGTAAAAATTAATTTTTTTAATATATATATAAGGATACATGACACCCGACCATGACATTACATCCGTTTTTGACAATAACTTCTAGACATATCTTTTTGTCCCCACCTTTTTATTTCTTTTCTTTTTCTTTTCTTTTTTATTTTATATATCAATTATCATATGTTGAGCACTCTTGGAAATTGATAAGGATCCTCTTATATGGTACCAAATAGAATAATTCCCACCACATCTTTGGAAATGTTCAGGAACCCATTGCTGAGTGACAGCGGCCTGGAGACATTCTTAGCTAGCCAAGAATTCAGTGGCCCAAGAGTAATCAGATAGTTACGTAGACAAACTTACACTATAAGATTTCTTTTTTGCTCACTACCCATCTTAAGGTTTCCATTGATCAACAAATTGCATCTTTTTGTTGAATTATATATGACGTTTGTCTAGAGTGGTTTGGTGCAGTAACGCATAAAAAAGACTTTAAAAAAGGAAAAACCACCAAACAGACGACAGATACAGAAGGATAAAGTTAAGATCGGAACAGAGAATGCTGAAGCGTAGAATAAAAAGAGGCTCAATCCATGAGAGGTTAGAACTTCAGAATATCCTAAATGATATTCAAAAAAGGGTTTTGGCGATCTCCATAGCTGAAAATCAGAGAAAACAGTGAAAGAAAAAACGTCAGGCTCAGAGATCATTCTACACAAATCCTAATGCTTTCGGAAAAAAAATTTCATGGAATCAAAGAGTGGCAAACTTGATGTACTGAAGGAGGAACTCGAGAATCACTTGAGGATTACATATGACATACTCGGATGATTTGAACGGTATCCCAAAACCCTCTTTTAAGAGACTTACCAAAATCCCAAAATCTAATGTTAATATTTAATGAGAGCAGGATAAAAATGAGGGAAGTTTGAGATTTTGTCCATAAAGCCCGTGCAGGTAGTGCCCTGGGCATGGATGGGATATCGCACAAGTTATATGAAAACTGCCTATGTGTCCTCAGGAAACTCACTGTCCTCCTTCAGCAGGTTTGGAAGAAGGTTATTGTACCACAGGAATGGTGTCTGGCTGATGGTATTTGGATACCAAAGGAAATGCAGTCAAAAGGTATCACAAATTTTCGCCCAATATCCCTCCTAAATGTACAGGGGAAATATTTTGGTGAGTTTATAGGATACACATTTTTTCTAGTCTTAAAATAAGCAATAAAAACATACTTAAGAACATTCTAGAAATTTAGGATTAAAACTGCATTAGCATTTAAGTTACATTTTCATATTTTTCAACCAATCAGCTAAAAACATAGAATAGAACATTCTAGAAAAATTGGATCGGAAGTCAACAAACAGAAAATATTTAGACTCGAAAATAAAATAGTAAAATACAAATCTGATTGGTCAATAAATGTCTACACGCCAAAATTTTAGGACGATTCTTTGATCCACTATTACGGTATAAATAACACACAAACAAAGACTAAACCACAAGCAACTAAGCCAGTAAAGCAGTAGCCGAATACTCTGTCCGGCAAATTCCTTTCCTTCATGAACTAAAGTTCATGACCTAGCTTCAGATGGCCGCGAATCACATTCAAAAGAAAACCCCGACAAACTTTCTTTCATCAACGCGACACGCTGTCGCCACAATCATAAAACAAGACATGGACTTAATGTAAGTAAGAATGACTTATTTACGGACTCCGTTAACATACACACACCTTTAAACAAATTTATTTTCTTCTTCCCAAACTTTATTTTCCAAAAGGCCATTTACACATCATGTATTTTATTTGTTTTCATATTCTGTTATATGCATATTAAATTGTTTGTTATTTAATGTTCGTTGTGTTCTATTCCATTTCTTTCACGCGATTGTAAAGTTTTGTGCTGTATTTGTGGTGGAAATAATTTAGAGTGCAATACCCGTAAAGTATGAACACACATCTACTGAAATACCCTCAAAATACATACATACAACCCCCACAAGTTCTTGCTCGCCATATGATAAACTTTGTCCTGAAGACCTACCTAGGGCGATGAACGATAGGGAGGAGTGGCGAGAGAGGGTCAGGGATATCCGTGCTGCCAGCACGATATGATGATGATGATGATATAAATACATCTGTTCAGAAGGCTAGGATACTTGGCTTCCCCGGATGTCTGGAACAGTCACAAATGATATGGAACTCGATACTCTCAGCTAAAAGAGACAAAACAGAACTACATGTAATCTAGCTTGATCTTGCCAATGCATAAGGTTCAGTTCTGTACCAGTTAATCCGGTTGGCCCTCGACCTTTTCAACTTCTCTAGCAAGGTTGGGGAAATCATAATGAAACATTTCAATTCAGCCTTCATTAAAGACTATATCACCAAGTGGCAGGTACTTGAGATCGACATCATTATGGGCTGTGTGATTTTCCCACTTCTTTTTGTTCTGGCTATGGAACTCATATTTTGGAAATGAAGGTTAAACCAAAGAAAATTCGAAGACTATCGTTAGTCAGAGGATCAGTCAGGAAGATCAATTTCAAAATTGGGGGTGATACGATCCCAACAGTCAAGGAGAAGCCGGTCACATCGCGGTACAGAGGTCCAGAAAGTAGCCGTGAAGGATCTTAAATCAATTGACAAAACTTGTCTACCCGGGAAGATGAAGGCTTGGTGTTACCAACATGGTCTGCTACCCCATCTTTTGTGGCCCTTACAGATGTATGAGATTGTGCTATCTTGCGTTGAGCAGATTCGACAGTATAGTAACCAATACCTGCGTAAGTGGTTTCGATTCCCTTCCTTGCTTTTCGAAAGTAGGCTTATATAGAAATTCTGGAAACCTACAGCTCCCAATATTTTCACTGGTAGAAGAATTCAAAATTGGGAAAGTATGCCTTCATATGATGATGAAGGACTCCACCGACGAGGTCATTCAGAAGGCGTATCCAGAAATAAAACCAGGTACGAAGTGGTCGGCCATTAATTCTGCCCAAGAAGCGGAATGCAGCTAACGAATCAAAGACATTATAAGCGTAACTCAAACCAATCGAGCTGGGCTGGGTAGCATAAGTAACAAAGTATTCTCCAAAGTGGGTACAAAAAGGAAAAGAGACATGGTGAGCGAAGAAGTCAGGATGTTTGAGGAGGAGCAAAGACAAGCCAGTGCTGTTACTCAGGTCAAACAACGTGCGTGGACAAAATGGAATGATATCGAACTAATTAAATTATCGTGGAAATCCTTAATTGCACTGGAACCACTGGCGATATCATTCCTTCTTCGCTCTACATATAATCTCCTACCAAATGCGACCAACCTAAAATTATGGGGATATACTGATTCAGATCTGTGTTTTTCGTGTAAAAGTAATCAGGGCACCTTGCGCCATGTGCTATCTGCATGTCCACAATCACTTCAGATGTACACATGGTGACATAACAAGATATTGAATGTGGTCATAGAGTTGTTAAGAGCACAATGTGAGGTAGCAAACCAGCAACCTGTTACAGCCAAGGAACCCATAATTCAATTTCCCTAGGGAGGAGAATGTCATGCAAGGAAATAAAAAAAATCCAATATGAAGCTACTGTATGGAGCTAATGACTGGAAAGTGTAAATGGATCTCAAGACATCTCTATAATTTCCAGTTCACATCATTCAAACAGAAAAAAGGCCAGACATTGTAGTGTAGTTCGATTCAAAGAAGAGTGTCCTCCTCATAGAACTGACTGTCCCCTGGGAAGAAAACTGGGAGGAGGCACACGAGCAGAAGAAAAACCAATACGAGACACTGCATGCCAACTGCGTGGAAAAAGGGTCAGATATGCCATGTAATTCCTATTGAGGTTGGTTGTCATGATTTTCTAGGACACTCAGTCATTTCGTTTCCTTCAAAAACCTTCCTGGTTGCAGTTTGAAAATTGCCACCTATCGTCTTCAGACCACGGTGCAATATGCATCAAGTTTGATTTGGTCGAGAGAGAAAAGTCTTCAGCATGAATGAAATGCACGTGGAATCACCATTCCCGTGTGATTACGTAACATCAAGAAACGGTGACTGTAAGCGCGTAATGACATCAATGGCCGAAAGTAAACGCGTTTTAAAAATCACAAACTGCAATAAAAATGAAGATGAACGTACAATGTAATTTCTTCTTTTAGTTGTTCTGGTATATATTAATATATATATATAGTAAATAAAGTTGGCGACCGTAGTCGAGGGCGACCAGAAGGCTCTTTTTTCAATAGCTACTACACCGAGGTGTAGGGGAGAGCACTACTCCTTTCCCTGAATTGCTCCACTTTACCCTTGATACGTACCTTATATTGCAGAGTGTTAATCAAGGAGGTATCAAGTACCATTTTTAAAGTCTTTGGTATGACTGGATTGAACCCAGGTCTCATGTACCATTGGCGGACACTCTACCCACTGGGCCATATATATAAACATATACAAATATACCCTGTCTGGAGTCAAAAGCTGCTTGGTAGCACCAGGAGTGGCAGTACCGCCTTGAGCTACCGAAACTGTGTTATCACTCCTGGTTGGCGGCTGATAAGAGCAGCTTATCGTACATGCTTTAACACGTTGTATGATTAAAATATATATATATATGTTATCATATTCGCGATAATGGAATAACCAACAGCAATACTCTGAAGGTGCTATACCAATGAACTTTTTGCCAGCCGTCAATAACTTGTGAAGGACTGAACAAAAATCTGAAATTGATTTATTTTGAACATTGCGGATATGGCAAGAATGGTAGTGAGAGTTATAACAACCTCAGAGAGCTAGGTAAAATTCCTGATGTTACCTCCTTCTTTCTCCTCCTTACTTGTTTTTAAATGATATCTAAAACACTTTTGCACAAAACACACGCATTTACCATTCCATTTCACACAAGTTAATATTTTGTTGCTAGTTTAAATTGTTAATCTGTAGGTTTGTGTTTATTCTACAGTTAGCAAATAAAGTTATTCATTGTTAACGTGAATTGTGTCATTTTTGTTACTTCATAAATTTGTCTCATTGTTTTATTTTCTATGTGTTTGGGTTGATCTCTCGGGAATTGTGAAGTTAGCTTGTGTGATATTATATGGGCTGTTTCCATTAATATTCCCAACTCATAACAATATATTAACAATTTTAATAGTGAGATAGAGCAAAAGAAAGATAGAACAGAAGGGAGCAGTTAAGAAGATGGAATACTAAAATACTTTATGGAAAGCTAGCACAAAAATAAATAAATAAGAGAGGATAGAGTAGAAAATATTTTTGCCTTGAATATGAAAGTAATTCGTTTGTACAACATTTAGATAAAAACATGTAATAATTTTGTCAATATGGATGCAATTCCAAAAGTCCAGCAAGATTGTAGAAAAATAGACTGACTGCAAGGCTTGGAAAGTATAAGGGAGATAATGAGATAATACAGGAAAAGGGTGAGAGAAGAGCAGATCCATGATGAGTAATCTTACTTGTCAACACCCATGAAATTTCCACAACCTCGGCTAGTTCATGTGAATCTTCCGTTTGCATTTACTTCAATTTTTATCAATGTTAATTTTTTTTTTTCAATTACAGTTTATTAAGTCATCCCAAGAATTGGTTTCCAAAAGAATACAAGGAACTTCAACAGGCAAAAAAGAATCTTGGTAAATATCTCACTACATTAAACAATATATTTGAACTGGTTTTATGGCATACAATGTAGTTTTAAATCAGATAAAAACTTTTGAAGGTTTTTGAAGTCACTAGTCCTCCAGATGGTTTTTGATTATGGTAGAGTTAATAAAATTTTACATATTTTGAAATTTAATGTCAGTGATATATAAGTCAGGATAACATGAAGAGTCAATAGTGCTTAGGTAATGTCAGTTTTTTGCCTATGTGATCATTGGACTTGGTCATTGGATTTTGTCAGATGAATACACTGGTGAGAAACTAACAGTTACCAAGCACCATGGTCTTTATGTCTATGTTATCCTGACTTGGATATTTTGAAATTTATAAAATTTTGACTATTTCTCTGCATTTTCATGATACATTTATGATCAACTCATTATCTTTATCTTTTAAAAAACAACATTCCTGAATTGAATAAAAAATGCACTGATCCAAAGAATTGATATATATATATATATATATATCAATTCAGGAATGTTGTTTTTAAAAAATAAAGATAATGAGTTGATCATATATATATATATATATATATATATATATATATATATCATCTTCTCTGTAAAGGCAACTCTGCTCAAAGAGTTGGTGTTGGTGCTCCTGTCTACTTGGCCACTGTCATGGAATATTTGGCCACTGAGGTTCTTGAGTTAACAGGAAATGCTGCCAGAGACAACAAAAAATCCAGATTCATCCCTCGTCAATTGCAATTGCCCATCCGTAATGATGAAGAATTAAACAAACTGTTGTCCGGAGTGACCATTGCCACAGGTGGTGTCCTTCCCAATACATACATATATATATATATATATATATATATATTGTTTTGAAAGTGGCATAAACAGAATCTCCCCAAACATCAACCAGATGATAAAAAATTTCAACCATATCCATTCTCACAAACTATTCAACAAACTCTCCTGCTTCCTGGATGAAAGCAAATGGAAACATATTGGACGCCCAGAAATAGTCCTAAACCTAACCAACTTTCAATTCTTCACCACCGAAATGTAAGCCCTCAGCCGAGGGTTAAAATTTGCAACAGGCATATATAAAAACACCACCAC
Source organism: Sepioteuthis lessoniana (assembly GCA_963585895.1). Lineage (NCBI taxonomy): Eukaryota > Metazoa > Mollusca > Cephalopoda > Myopsida > Loliginidae > Sepioteuthis > Sepioteuthis lessoniana. Next base: position 42,257,435 of record OY757921.1, on the reverse strand, counting down.
AAACACCATACTTGACAACTACCAAAACTACAACACCGATTTTTCCAAAGGTTTCACCCAAGGAATCATCTTCACTGCTATTTCACAACCAAATGAATTATATATATATATATATATATATATAACCGCCAATGGTAAACCTAAAGCAATAAAGTGATAATTAATACCATGGGTCCCTAAGCCACACCCCACAGGCCACATGTAGTTCTCTAGCTACATTCCTGCAGCCATGCACACAACTTTTAAAATTTTCTCTTCATCTTTTGATGTCAGCTGTGAAGTTCTATTACAACTGCAGATGGGGTCAAAGGTTTCTTGCTTGCCAAATTCTCAATTTATATAAAAACCACATACTTTCATCTGAATGATTCTACAAGTTATCACCCGCACCCAGCAAGTAGTGAGCATGTTTGGCACGTACTACTGTGAATAGTTGTTCTCCAAAATAAAGCATGCCAAGTGTTCACAACTGTGAAATCATCCTTTGTCTGAGGTGTTCCTTCAGTCAATTCTGATATCATATCTTTTTATGATTGCAAACATCTTCAGATGTTTCATTAATAAATTATGATCGTTCCCTTCTGAATTTAGCAGTTTTTTTCTGTCCTTTTAAGATTGCAGAACCCTGGCCTTCCTGAGTTAATCTTTGTGGCTCTTGGGCTGAAAAGGTTATACATTTCAAGTTTCTAAAATGTATTTAACAAAAATACCTCCAAAAAACAACTTTTATTTGATATTTACAGTAATTCAGTTTCTTATATTTTTAGAACGAGCAGAGTTGATTTTATGGAAACAGAAACGGGCAGAGGAGAAAAAATTTGGCTCCAAGAGAAAAAAGAAACAGACCAAGAAAAAGAAAAAATGAGAAGGAGGAGGAGGAAGAAGAAATCTCAAGACATTTTTAAAAATCATTTCGTGTGACAGATACTAAAATTATTCAATTGTCCAAAATATTACTGTCAATAAAAGCATCAATTACCGCAATGTAATCATAAAAAAACAAAAACATTCACCATGATTTTTTGATTTCATTTTTAAAATCAGATTTAACCATTTTGTTACTCATTTACTAAAGAATACTGTTGATAACTTCAAGAAGATTCAATGATTTTAACTTGGTTGGTTGGTTGGTTGGTTTTTATGGCATATCAGCCATTGTAGATTATTTAATGCCAAATCTATTTTCATAGAAATTAACAGTTCTATCTCAAACAATTCAGTTTAGCATAAGTACACAGTTTTTCAAAAACATTTCTATTTCAAGCTATTCAGTATAGTCAAACGGTTAAAATTCAACCAATTCAGTTTCCTATAAGTATAGATTTTGTTTACAGTTAAATGTCAAAACAGTTCTATATTAAACAATTCAGTTTAGCATGAGTACAGTTTCAATGTCAAAAACAGTTCCATTTCAAACAATTCAGTTTAGCATAAGTACACAGTTTAGTTCTATTTAACCCATAAATAGGACCCTATCAGGTGCTACCACTCCAGGTCAGAGTGGCAATGAATGGGTACTCCGCATTCCCCAAAGCTCCAGCAATACTGGAACCTCACCATCAGATTGTTTAGTGTCATATCCAGAACACTCATTGGGCGGGGGGATGTTACCCCACTGCAGAGATGCAGTCGGTGTATTCTACAGCCCCAGCTGACTGGGAAAAATGATTTTAACAGTATGTCAACTCTTCTAGGGTTATTTTATGCCTACAGATTAGGAAATTGTGTTCATTGTATGTTCATATTTACATTTTTTGTGTAGCAGTTTCTTTTTTTTTTTTTTATACCCAGTTATGTGGTTTCAAGCATACTTATTTTAATAGGATCTGTTTGATTTATAGATGGGACCCTAACAGGTACTATCACTCCGAGTCTGACTGGATTTAGGAGTAATTACTATGAAGGGATACTCCACACTAAAGAACTGGAGTCTCACCATTAGATTCAGTTTTGTGTCATACACAAGACGCCTTTTCTGAGAAGGTCTTACTCCTCTACAGGATATACAGTGTATTCTAAGACCTGCTGACAAGGTGAAAATTTGAGATTATATCAGAAATCTTAATCTTCATAAACATTGTTTCAGGTTAGTTAGGTGAGGTAATTTGGGTTATTGGCATATCCCTTCATGGTTATTTAACGCCAACATTATATATAGTTTTTAAGTGAATAGTTTCTAAGTAACATTATTTTTTAAAAGGAGCCAGAGTTCAACTTTGTTTACACACAGTTAAATGATTTCAAGTATTGCTAACACTAATAGTTCTATTTACATACAGTTAAATTGTTTCAAGTATTGCTATTTAACAACAATAATTTTATTTGATAATAGATGGGACGCTAACAGGTACTACCACTCCAAGTCAAAGTGGAACTGGGGGTAATGGCAAGGAAGGGGTACTCTACATTCCTCAAAGTTCCAGGACTGGAGCCTCACAATCAGCTGGGTCAGTGTCATATCCAGAGACAATTGTCGGGTGTGGAATCTTACCTCTCTGCAGAGATGCAGTCAGTGTATTCTAGAGCTCCAACCAACTGGACTGTTCAATGTTTCAGATGACTCATTTATCAAATTGTATCCAACCTAAAGATTGCCAAGTCGGCTGGGGCTGTAGAATACACCGACTGCTTCTCTGAAGAGGAGTAAGAACCCCCCAACGAGTATCCTGGATATGACACTAAACAATCTGATGGTGAGGTTCCAGCAATGCTGGAGCTTTGGGGAATATGGAGTACCCCTTCATTGCCATCGCTCCCACGTCCACTCTGGCTCGGAGTGGTAGCACCTGATAAGGGTCCTATCGATGGGTTAAATTGAACTAAACCTTGCTTCTTTCACTATACTGATTTTTGCATTTAAACTGTGTATTTATGCTAAACTGAAGTGTTTAAAATAGAACTGTTTTGATATTGAAACTGCTTACTAGTGCTGAACTGAATTGCTCAGAATAGAACTGTTTTTGATGTCTAAACTGTGTACTTATGCTGAACTGAATTATCTGAAATAAAACTGTTTGACATTTAACTCTGTGTATTGCCCAGTCAGCTGTTTGAAATAGAACTGTTTATTCAACATTAAAACTCTATTTACACTTAACTGAATTGTTACATATAACTAACTGCAACAGTTTTTTGACATTGAAACTGTATTTACACTAAACTAAATTGTTTAACATAGAACTGTTCTGACATATAACTGTGTGTAAACAAAATCTGTACTTTTACAAAACTGAATTAGCTGAAGTAGAATTGCTTAACTAAACTGAATAGCTCAAAATAAAAATGTTTTTTTACAATTAAACTGTACTTACATTTAAACTGCGTGCTTTTGCTAAACTGAATTGTTTTAAATTGAACTATTTTTGACACTGAAACTGTACTTACACTAAACTGAATTGTTATATATAACTGAATAGTTTGAAATAAAAATGTTTTTGACAATTAAACTGTGTACTCATGCTAAACCGAATTGTTTTAAATAGAACTGATTATTTACATAAAAATTGATATGGCGTTAAATAACCTTCAAAGGTTGATATGCCATAAAATCAAACCAAACCAACCAAAAGAATGGATTGAATTCCAAGGAAAGGAGGTTTTTCTTATTTTTCTTAGACTATACACTTGATGAAAACTAAAGAATGGATTAGTTGAAACATTTTAACAACATCAAGCTTGAAAAGAGGTTCATTTGTCCAAACAATTTCTGTGTTTTAAACTGCATTTATCTTCTAGAAAAAGTAATCTCTATATTTTCTTGACTTGAATTTTATGTAATTTCTAACAGAATAAATTTGACTCAACTTTAGAAATCCTAAAAAGGATTAATAATGTTTACAATAAGCCATTATCATTAATCTTTAATTTGTTTGAACTGATGTTCTTATTCTTTTTGAGAACATCACAATATTTTACCTGATATATTATCTAGCCTTTTATAACTGTATAATTTATATATAGTTTTAGACTAGGGATTCTTAATACAGGGTGTGTACCTTACAGGAATGGGAACAATTTTAATACTTTGTAAAACAATTTGGAATTTTAAAGGAAAGAGCAGGGAGTCCTCATAGCGTAGTGGTTAATGTTCTGAACTGCAATATCATAATAAATGAGGTTGAACTCTACTCACACTATTATGTTCACTTTTGGACAAATACCCTTGGGGAAGTTATGAACTCTCTTATTCCCCCCAACTATAAATTAAATAGCCACTAATATCCTACAAGGATGACTATAGTATTAAATAAGCTACAAGGGTTGATATGCCATTAAACAAAGAAACTGAAGTAAAGATCAAAAAGCCTTCTGTGACTTTGGACTGAATTTGGTTAATGCTTAACTTTTAAAATCTTCAGATGTATTCAGATGTTGTCTGCTTAATTCATAACATTCATCTAACATCTATAACTTTGTACTAATAGTATCATTTTTCATCTTCTACTAAATCTTCATCATCAACTATAAACTGTGTACTAATAATACCATTTTTCTTCTTCTTCTACATCATCATCTTCTATAAGTAAGTAAAGTTGGCGACCATATTTGAGGGCAACCTGAAGGCTCCCCTTTCAATAGCTACTACACCGAGGAGTAGGGGAGGGCACTACTCCATTCCCTAGATTGCTCCACTTTACCCTTGATCCTTACCTTATAATGCTGAGTGTTAACCAAGGCGGCATCAAGTATCATTTTTTGAGTCTTTGGTATGACTCGACCTGGGATTGAGCCCTGATCTCTCAGACCATTCGCAAACATTCATTAGGCCAATGGCTCGGTTTAAACTTTGTACTAATAATACCATTTTTCTTCTTCTACATTATCATCATCTTCTATAAACTGTGTACTAATAATACAATTTTTCTTTTTTTCTACATCATCATCATCATCATCATCAATAAAGTGTGTACTAATAATATCATTCTTCTTCTACTATATCATCATCATCATCATCTATAAAGTGTGTACTAGTATTATCATTCTTCTCTTTTATTACTACTACTACTACTACAATCATCATCTATAAACTGTGTATTATTCTTGTTAAATGTAGATAAAAAAAATTACATATTGCCATTTTCACAGAATGAGTCATTTCCAGTCTATCCTCATTTGGTTTGGTTTGCTTGAATTTTATGGTATACAACTCTTGTGGGTTATTTAATGCAAAATCCTGTTTATATATATATATATATATATATATATAAAGTGAATAGCTTATACAAGGTGCATACGATAAGTTTCCAGCATTTTTTTGTATGGGCATTTAAAATTGTCATAGACTCTTGAAAATTCAGTATGTTATTGCTATATATCTTATGAGATGACAGACCATTTTTTTGGATTTCAGGTTCAAATGAACAGCTACAGCAGGAATTTGAATACACCCTACTAAAGCCTGATTGTCACAGCTGGTGAATTTCAAAAATGCAATCTGACACTTTAGAAGAATGATATGCAATAAAATTCTGTTTTAAACTTGGAAAAAATGCCACAGAAATGTATGGAATGCTTCAGACTGCTTTTGGAGCATTAAGGAAGTCAATACACTAGAGTTGATTGACCAAAGGGTTAGGGTTTGGGTTAGGGTTACTCTGTTGAGGTTTTAAGGGAGTTCAGGAAGAGATTCTGTTGGAAGAGGCCAGCACTCTTCAAATCGGGTCAGTGGCATTTCCACCAGGACAATGCACCAGTCCACAATTCCATCCTTGTCACACACTATTTGACCAAGATGGGCTTCAAGACAGTTCCTCAGCCTCCCTATAGTCCGGACCTTGCTCCGTGTGACTTTTGCTTATTCCCTAAGCTCAGAGGCTGTCGTTATGAGACAATTAAGGAGATGAAAGGCTGTGATGAAGGTTATTGACACGCTCAGACAAGAAGACTTCCATGGGGCCTTCCAGAAGTTGGAACGGTACAACAAGTGCACTGCAGCTGGGGAAGATTACTTCAAAGGGAACTAGAGTTTCATATGTGTACTATCAATAAAAGTGCCCATACGAAAAGAGTCTGGAAACTTATCATATGCACCTCATAAGTAACATTGTTTTTAAACAAGCCAGAACTCATTTATTTGCACAGTTAAATGGTTTCAAGTATTGCTACTTCAATACTATTTGTTTGCACACCAGACATTGGCATAATGGTTAGAGTGTTCGCCAATGGCCCAGAGGGTTCAATCCCAGATCAAGTCTTACCAAAGACTCAAAAAATGGTACTTGATGCCACCTTGCTTAACATTCAGCATTATAAGGTAAGGGTACAGTGGAGCAATCCAGGGAAAGGAGTAGCTCCCTCCCCTACACCTTGGTGTAGTAGCTATCGAAAAGGGAGCCTTTAGGTCACCCTCAACTACAGTCGTCAACAACTAAATTGTTTGAAGCATTGCTATCCAATACCAATAATTCAATTTGATATCAACCATTTGTTTGTACTCAGTTAAATAGTTAAATATTTCTATGTGACTCATAGATGGGATCCTAATGAGTATTATCCCTCTGAGTCAGAGTGGACCTGGGGGTAATGGCAGTGATGGAGTTCTCCATATTCCCTAAAGCGCCAGAACAGGAGACTCACACTCAGATGCAGTTTAATAACAAACTTCATTGCTGTGCTTTTTGATCTTGTTAAAAACGTTGATAACAATGGGTGTTCACAGCCATTTTTCCAGAAGGGTGGGAGAGGTTAAGAAGTTAAATATAAGAGGAGGACTCTAAATTATTTTAGGTGTTGAAGCACGGTATGGACGAAAAAAAAAAAGTAAGGAATAGTGTTCTAGACCTTGTCAGAAATTCCTCCAGATAGTGTTTAGGTTTTTTAAAAGAAAAAAAAACAACAATTTCACACTGATGCTGCTACAAGATAAAACAACAGCTGTGCCAATAACAAAAACTTCCACAGATGATGAAGGACTGAATTTCCCACAAAGTGAGATTTGACATAAGGTCATTTTATTGTGGGACTTATGCGTGGCTGTCATAAAAATACTTGATGTTCTTGGCTTTCCCCTTTTGGGCTGCTTTAGATTCCAAGCGATAAATTTTGATCTGTCAGGCAGATGCCTCCTGGGGGAGGGTCCCCAACCTTCCTTTGATAATGATTGAAATCAGGTATTCTTTTGAATCCAAAATATCATTTTATTAACCTAGGTTACCAGAGCATTACCTTACTATACTACCAAGCTTTGTTTTGTTTTGTTTTTTATTACAATGTGACAAGAATTCCAGATGAAAATGCAACCTCAGCATATACTTCTTCTCGTATTCATAACTTTGAAGTCAGTGTTCGTGAACATGAAAATGAAATGTTAATTCAGTGATTGGTTTTAATAGTATGTCAACCTGTTTGAAGTTAGTCTATGCCTGGAGGTTAGGGAAGTGTGTACATTGTATGTTTATATTTACATTTGATATGTAGTTTTTCTTAAGAGTTTTTTACAGTTATATATCAAGTATTCCTATCTAATACTAATAGTTTGCAAACAGGTCTATTTGATCCATAGATAGGACCCTAACAGGTCAGAGTTTACCTGGGCGTAATAGCAATGAAGAGGTACTTCATATTTTCCAGAGCTCCTGCACTGGAACCTCACCACCAGATGCAGTTTTGTGTCATACCAAGGACACCCTTTTTATTGGTTCGGGGTTACCCCTCTGCAGAGGATACAACCAATATCTTCTAAGCCCTGCAACAGGGTCATAATTCAGTGATGTAAAATTTGAATTAAGTGACTAGATGATGATGTTAAGATGCTGAACAGGAAACATGGTTAGGTTTCTTTGTTTTTAACAGCATATCAACCTTCATGGGTTATTTAATGACAAAGTTCACCAATGGTCCGGGAGAACTGGGTTCAATCCCAGGTCGAGTCATACCAAAGATTCAAAAAGTGGTACTTGATGCCTCCTTGTTTAACACTCAGCATTATAAGGTACATTTCAAGGGTAAAGTGGAGCAATCCAAGGAAGGGAGTAGTACCCTCCCTTACACCTTAGTGTAGTAGCTATCGAAAACGGAGCCTTCGGGTCACCTTCGACTACAGTTGCCAACTTTACTGTACTTAATAACAGGGTGGTGTCTAAATACATTGTGATATGATGTACCAATTCTTCTCTCTACATGACTGCCTACCACCTGCATCTAGTGGTGAGGCTCCAGTTCTGAAGCTCTGGGGAGTGTGGAGTACCTCTTCAGTATCATTATTTCCAGGTTAACTCTGACCTGGAGTGGTAGTACATGTCAAAGCCCTATGTACAGATCAAATAGATCTGTTTGAAAGTTATTAGTATTGGATAGGAATACTTGAAATCAATTGTGAACAAATTATTTGTATTAGATAAAAATACTTGAAACTATATAACTATATGTAAACAAATAATCATTATAGACAATTTTTTTTTAAAGTGCAATAAAAAAAAAAAAATGATTGCAATGGAATATTGGAAAACACAGTCACAGTTATAATCAAACATTTACAAATGAATCAAATTTAGTTAATAAATAACCCATAAATAGATGAAGTGCTATTAAATAAATCAATCCACATGCTACTAGATAGTTGAAGTGCCATTACTAATAAAATTTTAGTATTAAATAACCCATAAATTGTTGAAGTGCCATTAAATAAATCAATCCACATGCTACTAGATAGTTGAAGTGCCATTACTAATAAAATTTTAGTATTAAATAACCCATAAATTGTTGAAGTGCCATTAAATAAATCAATCCACATACTTTAGATGATACTAGTAACAGTTAGGTAAGTCTGCTCTCCCAACTGTTACTCGTATCATCTAAACATTTTCAGAAGTCAATAAACAGATAATTTCATAAACATACTGTAAAAATAAAGAACAAATATAGATAAGCAAAAACGCCACCAGCTGCGTCATCAATAAAATAATAATCAATGTATATAAAATATTGTTAGCAAGTCTATCTCTACCAATTCTTTATAAAAAGTTAGTTTTCCTCTAAACCAAAAATACCAGAATGTTATGACTCACAGAACATTATACAATCAAAACCAATATCATTAGGTATTATTTATAACCAAACTCTACGGCAATGAACCCCTCCCAAAAACATGTAGTTGAAAAACAAGTATACTATACTATATATATATTATATAAATAAAATGTCTTTATCTTTGATTACAGAGTTTCAATGCTTTAGCATTTTTTAAATACTTAATAATATTTGTTTTGATTCTATTATGTTCTGCTAGAAATAATAAAATCCTGGTATCTTTGGTTTTAAAGAAAATTAACTTTTTATCCCAAAATTATTAAAGCTGTACTTATTTATGGGCAATATTGTTGCTGGACTTTTTCAGTCTAATACTAAAGAATATGGATACTGTTTGTAGGAATTTATGGGACCCAAACCTTAGACTACTTAGTAGTGAATTATACTCCTGAGACAGGCCAAAAAAATACATCATCTAAAAAGCCTCCTCATAGTGTAATATCAGCAGGCTAGTTTTGCAGATCAATTAGTACTCAATAGAGAGTTTGATCCTCACTAGGTGTCCTATATTTTTAGCCTTGTGCCAAACTTAAGCAATACTTAGTTTTTGAAACTTTATCAATGCACCCTGAAAATATTGGCTTCAACCAGATCGCTAAAGTTAGGCAGTAATATTTATGTACTTTAGTGTTCACTTAGCAACAACAGGTATTATAAGCAACTTGAATTCTGTGCAATAGATTAAGCAAAGCTTAGTAAATAAGAATATATCAAAACCAATGTGGATAAGAATGTTGTTAGTCTTTGATTTGGTTTTTATATTCAAGCCAACAACAAAGTTATGAGACTGAATATATTCAAATGGCAAAGGGAATTAAATAATTAGACTGAAATATGGAAAGTTGGTAGAGTGTTCACCAATGGCCTGGGAGACTGGGGTTCAATTCCAGGTTGAGTCATACCAAAGACTTTGAAAGAAAAGAAAAAAAAAAGGGAGGTACTTGATGCAGTTTTGCTTAACTCTCAGCATTAAAAGGCACAGATCAAGGGTAAACTGGAGTAATCCAGGGAAAGGAGTAATGCTCTCTCAGACACCTCAGTGTAGCAGCTAATGAAAAGGGAGCCTTTGGGTTGCCCTTGATTATGATCATCAGCTTTATTAACAGATGAATAAAATAATAGAAAAAAGTAAAAATAAAACTAAACAAAGAAATTAAGAAATAGAAAGTCAACATGAAAAAGGAATTGAAGAAAAATGACAAAGGAAAATATAAGCTGAGTAAATAAGAATACTGTATATACTTGAGTATCATCTGGGACTATCTGCTAGTTTTTGCAGCTGGAAGTTGTAGGTGTACCACTTGGCCTGTCCAACTATTTACATACATGTAGTTAGTACCAGTGGTACTATTTAACACATAGCTGGGGAGTGCAATAGTGTTACTGAAATTTGAACCCACTATGATGTAGCAGTATGTTGAAACCTCGTAATATTAGGTTAAAATTTAAGTCACAAAGAATTGCATGATACGGTACATCATAAAAATATAACAGATGAAAACCAATGTAGATGAAAATGTTATTCTGAATAACTAAACGATTAATCCTAAAAATTATCTAATACCTAATTTCTTTATTAAAATAAAGTGAGAGTTGCAAATTTCAGCACTTTCTGGAGCTGGTATTGGTCTTGTTTTGTCTAGTCTTGTCTTGTCTTTGGCCAAGACAGATCCGATCCCTGGAGATTCAAACTCCAGAACAGCACCTCTTCATTACATTAAAAGGATTGCAAGTTGCTCCAACATCTTTAGAGTAGAAGCTGTACGTACTGAATAATTTTTGCCTCTACCTGCACAACATCATATGGGATGCACGATAATCAAGTCCTTATGTCACATTTGCATTAGTCCAAATTTTGTAGTTATCTTTATGTACACTGAAGTTTCTTTTGGGGAGGGGGATTATCAGTGGTCAAAAATTAATACAAGGGTTATCTTATAAAATTCTGTGGTACTAATATGTGATACTATTTTCTGAAGATACTAAATAATGTCCTAATTCAAATAAACTCTTTCTAATAACATAATCGATAACTTGGATTGAATCATGCTTGTTTCCTTATTCTATCAAAGTACAGATTAATAATAATAATAAAAAAAAAAAAAAAAAAAAAAAAAAAAAAAAAAAACAACTTATGTGTGCAAAATTGGTATCACTGCAGTTTCTTCTCTATCCCTTCTTTTGGAGACAATTTTTTTTTTTCTGTTTTGTTTTATGACATATCAACCTTTGTAGGTTTTTTAATACCAAATCCATTTTTATACAAATAGTTTTATTTCAAAAAATTCAGTTTAGTATGAGTACACAGTTTATAATGTCAAAAACATTTCTACTTAAAGTTATTCAGTTTATTAAAACAGTTCTAATTCAGCTAATTCAGTTTAGTATAAGTACAGATTCTGTTAACACAGATTTAAATGTCAAAAACAGTTCTATTTTAAACAATTCAGTTTAGTGTAAGTACAATTTCAATGTCAAAAATATTTCCATTTCAAACAATTCAGTTTATCATAAACATGCAGTTTAAATGTAAGTACACAGTTTAATTGTCAAAAACATTTCTATTTCAAGCTATTCAATTTAGTCAAACAGTTCAAATTCAAACAATTTAGTTAAGCATAAGTATGCAGTTAGTTCTATTTAACCCATAGATAGGGACCTATCAGGTACTACCATTTCAGGCCAGAGTGGACCTGAGAGCAATGGCAATGTTTGGACACAAGTTTTATTGCTAACAATTATATACTTGATCTGTGATAATGTATAAGAAATAATGTATTCCAAATTCATATAGTTGTACTCCCATAACTTAATACTTTCAATTATTTCTAACCACAAAGTTGTATACAAGTAATTCTTATCTGTGATATTATGGTTTCTTTGTTTAATGGCATATCAACTCTTTTTAGGTTATTTAATGCCAAAGCCATTCTCCTAGAAGAACAGTAGTGGTACTATTTAACCCATAGCTGGGAGGATAAGGGGGTTCATACCTTTCCCAAGGGTATTTGGCCGAAAGTGAACGCAATAGATCGACTGAAGTACGAACTTGCGTACTATGATTCAGCAGTCCATCGCTTTAACCATTACACCACGAGGACACCCCGCTCTGTGATATTAGTAAGAACCTTTAGCATTAGAGGCACTAATGGAATAATGGTTATCATTGCAGAAAATGGACTAGGCAAACCAAGTTTAATGGTATATCAACTTTCATGGGCTATTTAATGCCAAAGCCATCGATGTAGAAGAACAGCAGTGGTACTATTCAACACATAGCTGGGGGTAGATAAGGGAGTTCATATCTTTTTCAAATGGTATTAGTTCAAAAGTGAATGCAATAGTGTGACTGTAGTTTGAACCCACTATGATGTAGCCAGTCCAGCACATCTGCCACTATACCAAAGAGAGTCCTCCTCTCCTATATCGTCTACTCCCAGTGATGGGTAATTAATAGAGAAAACTGGACACTCCAGCCTTGTACAAATGCAAACCAATCAGAAGGAAAAAATGCCAAATTCAAAAATCAGCAGCCATGGGGCTAGCAATGCCACTCCATAAAAACCAACTGAAACCACAGTACCATCACTGACATGATGTGGTTGGAGTCAAAAGGATCCCTTAATATACATTATATCATTTTAAAATGGAAGCACACTGATGAAGAAACCATGTGCATAGACTTCTGAAGAATTTTATGATATTTCTGCAAGTTCTTGGACTTTTTTTTGTCAACCTAGAAATTGGACAGTGACACAAAACAATTCATAGATGATGATGAAGGTAGTGAAAACAATGATTTTCCTGAAGCAGCTGACAAAATAGTTCATGTTCTGTGTCTTTTTATTTTAGCAGTAAATTGCAGAATGTTTCCAGAGTATTTTGAGATGATAAAGAGCGAAAGCAAAGCAATGATTGTTTTGGTCCAACACAATATTTTGCTGATATATTAATGATTAATAACATAAAAACCATCAGAGGAAATGATGATTTTTTTTTTTTTTTTTTTGTAAAAACTAATATAGCATTGCAAGCAAAAATGGTACTGGGGGTGCAAATTAAAAAAGAAAGCTAGAAGAGAAACAAGTTGACAAAGTTCAACATCTCTTCAACAAAATATGCTTGATCTAACACCTGATACTGAGGCTTGCCAGTATCACCAGGTCTGCAACAGGCCATGTTCCCCATCCAGGGTAGAAGTCAGGTGGGAATGTTCTGTGAAACCCATTACGTATAATCATGAATTTTTTTTTGGGGGGGGGGGCTGTGGTGCACAAATGTAGAACAAGGAATAAATAAAAAATACAAGAAGAAATGGTTCCTTAAAAGAAGGAGAAAAAAAGAAAAGAAAAAGAAAGCCAAACAGAGAGAGAGAATAAAATAATGAAGGTCCTATTACTAAAATGAGTTGTGCTTTTTCACTCGCCATCCAACTATTAAATGTCACTGACGTAGAAGTTGACAGTGACTATGCTTAAAAGAAAAATAAATTACCGCAGTATTGAATTGTCAAAATATTTGAATAAACAAGAGATTAATAAAAAAACAACACAACATTTATTTAAGAAAAAAATTATTATTGCAATAACAAAAACAATAACATTAAATAGATAATATGTATAAAGTCAGGTCTCTATCAAATATGATAAGTGCATTTCAACTTTGATTAAAAGAAATATTTGAGAAAACAGTGAAAACATTTAGTATAATTTTGTTTACTGGGTCTTCAATGTAATAACTAAAAAAGAAAAAAAAACAAAAAAAAAACTCATTAGGATTTCCATCCTTCATTTCCATAGAGAACACCAAGTAATTTTGCTGTTTTCTAAATATTTATTTTAACCTTTCTTCTAAGAGATACATTTATAATATAGAATAATCAATGCAGAAAACCAAGACAATTTTACTTTTGCACCTGCCAACAAATTTGGCATGGCAGGTGAATATGATTTCCTTTAATTCAAAGATTTTAAAGAAAATTATTGGAAGATGAGGTGCAAAGAGAAAAAAAAATTATTTTTGATACAAAAAAAATTTGATGAGTGACCATAGACACAATTTGTTTTTTGTTTTTTTTTTTAAATTAAAGCCAACTACAGAATTGAGAGATTATTTGTCATTTGAGAAACTTTGCTCAATAATTATTTTCAATTCTACGGTCATTTGGATATATTCAAAGTGAATTAAATGATAATTAGTGTGGAATATGGAAGGTTCTTGGAAGAATACGAATAAATAAATAAATAAAAACTATTTTACCAGAGAAAAAAAAAATTTAAACATAGTAAATGAGAAAAATAAATTGAAAAATGACTAGGGTAAAAAAAAAAAAAAAAAAGTTCCTATCCAATATCAGAAAGGAAAAACTTAACAGCAGTGTCTTCATCTGAATGTCCATGATGAGGAATTACAGCGATACATGAACTAGTATCCACATCTTAGCTGTTGTTATAGTTTTAATGTTTCAGCTGTTAAGCCTTCTTCAGGAGTTGTAGTGGATAAACTTCAAGAAGTTTTGAGTTGAACTATTATTCTCATTCTACTGTCCATTCTTAGAGGATATATTGTATCAATTAAATTGCCCTTAAGATATTGCTTGTCATTTCCACTCAACCAGAGGATATAATTTTTTATGCACTGCTAGAACAATCATTAAATAATCTATAAGGAGTTGACATGCTTTTAAATAAATAAAATGGGAGTTCATCTCAACCACAAGGTAACTAGATACACTTTAATCAATGCTTATATCCACTACATCATTGTCTTATAAGGTAATTAAGTGATGGCTATTTGGACCTCATGTCTTTTTGTCTGTTTCTACAATTGAACCAGAGTATATGACTAGCATTATTCATAGTGTAATTAGATGATGGAATTTATCAGTTCAAGCCAAATGTTTTTTTTTTCTTTCGGCTCAGGCAGACTAGGCTCTTTAGCTTTGGTCAAGCAACCAGTCTAAGAGTATATGACTTTTATATCCCCCACCCAGAAACTGGACTCAAGAACACAAAGGTAACTAGATACACCTTAACCAATGCTTTTATTCTAAGACAATCTGATGATGGCAACTTGAGCCTTAAATTCCCAGGTTATCATTTAAGACAAGCACCTGAAGAAGACTAGAAAATACAACCGAAATATTGCTAGAAAAACAGAAAAATGACAATACTGGTTCAAGTATAGCAGTGTCTTTAGTTTGCATCAGCAAAAAAAAAGAGCTGAAAATAATCTGCCTTCAGAAAGAAATAAACCAGAAACAATTTAAATTATATCAAAAGAAATACTGCGAAAAGGAAGACAAAAAAATGTTCTATATATAGATATATATATCACAGATTAAAAAAAAAAAAAAAAAAA
The DNA here is from genome assembly GCA_963585895.1 of Sepioteuthis lessoniana. NCBI lineage: Eukaryota > Metazoa > Mollusca > Cephalopoda > Myopsida > Loliginidae > Sepioteuthis > Sepioteuthis lessoniana. The sequence goes on along the minus strand of OY757921.1, from coordinate 42,242,048 downwards.
AAAAAAAGTATTGGTGCCATTCAATTAAAAAAGTTCTCGTTGTGTTTTCTTCTGTTAGTCATTTTAAAAATTTCCATTGTTTTTCTCAGTACAGGGGCAATGAGTCTGCTTTTTCTTTCAAGAGGGCAATTGATCGAGTCACCTCTGAACTAAGCGACTGCAATTCTATAACTTGCTGGTGTAGCTCAGGGGGACATTCTTTTAGAGATGTGTACAACTCCAGGAAGGTGAGTACTTTGGAATAATTGGCATTCACTTCCAGACTTTCCTGCCCGCCAAAGATTTCAGAATCCCCACTCACAATATCAGCATTATCAACTGGATCATCTCCATTAAGAAGGGAATCATCAGTTGCTACAGTAGTAGCATTAGATTTTTCTGAAATAAAAAAAAAAAAATGTTAAGCAAAACTTGTAGATGCAGAAAGACACTGTAATAAACATTCATATAAGTCAATAGCATAATTAATATTACAAGAAGAAGAAATTTTTAAACAACATTTGATTTATCTTTAAATTCAAACACCACTGAAGAATTAAGGCTTATTTTAAATTAGCTGTGAGCCCTGTTGGCAAGGCTTAGAATACAGAGACTGTATCCCCTCAAGAAGACTAAGATCACCCCTCCAAAAAAGTGGTCTCCTGGATATGACAATAAACTGCATCTGGTAGTGAGGCTGCAGTTCTGTACCCTCAGGTCCCCTCTGACTCAAGAGAGATAATAGCTGTGTGGGTCCCATTTATGGGTTAAATAGATCAGTTTGAAAATTATTAGTATTAGAGAATTATATGGTTTCAAGTATTCTTTGTGCAAACAAATTATTATTGTTAAATAAGAATAGTCACTTGAAACTATAATTGCTTGAATTATTAATATTAGATAAGTTTTTTTTTAAATTTTTTATTAATGGCATATAAACCTTTGTTGGTTATTTAATGCCAAAGCCATCCTTGTAGGATAGTAGTGGTACTATTTAACCTATAGCTGGTGGGATAAGGGGATTCATACTTTTCCCCGAGCGTCTTAGGTCTGAAAATGAACATTTTAGTGTGACTATAGTTCAAATTTTCTTACTATGACATCACAGCCAAAGATGTTAACCACTACACCATGGGGACTCCTGCCAGTATTAGATGGGAATACTTGATATCATAAGTGACAAAAATGATTATAGATAAATAAATTTCTAAAATCGAACATTAAAAATATGGTAATGATTTCAATGAAAGATTTATAAATTAATCAAATTTCATTATTAAATAACCAATAAGGAGTTGATATGCTGTTAAATAAATAAATAAATTAGCTGTGTATATTTGTATCTACAAGTTGAAGAAACAAAATTTATATTAATGTGAAGGGTTTGTCTGTTTATCCTTGATAGACAACCAAATTTGATATATAGAACCCTGGGAAAGTTTTCACAAAACATTTTTTTTCTTTTTCAGGAAGAAAGAAAAAACTCTCAGAGAAAGATCCCTAACAATAAACAATGGGAAGTCATGTTACTGCTAAACATTAACTAATGACACAGAATTTAAATTTAGACAAAAACAAAAATGTTTAAAACTGATTAAATCTCTTAATTGCTATTAAACTAAAAATATTTCTCTGCAAAATTCTGTAAAGTTTTTTTTACAAGAATAATAATAACTTCATAATATAAAAAAAAAAGATTGGTAAATCTCTTTTCTGTTAACTTGATTTATCTTATATTGCAATAATTACCATTTGTAACTGTTTAGTGTAAATTTTCAATTAACGTAAGTTATAAAATAAATATTGTTTTGAAAAATTAAGGAATTAAAAAAAAAAAAAAAAATCCATTAAAACTGCCAAGTCTACAAATCTAAGTTTTGACTTCTTACCTCATGTAGATAGATAACTAGTTGGATACTAATCAAAATGTTGTAAAGGTGAAATTTAAAAAAGAAAAAAAAAAAAAGGAAAAAAAAGATCAATGATAAATTAAAATTTTCAGCAATGTATTATGCCTAACAGATCAACAACTTTGTGACTCACAACTAAAATTTCACCCAAAATAACTAGAATATGAGCTGAATTAAACATTTTAGGGTGGAGTATTTCAGTGACAACAAAGTTAAGGATAGTCCCAAAAATTCATTGTATACCGTAAATAATATACATTTTGCACAAGAATTTTTTTTTTAATTTGAGACATAAATAATTATCTTATAACACATGACTTCCTAACATTGTTTGCAGTCTGGTTTTCACTCTTGATAAGAAATAACATTTATACTACATGTATAAATATAATATAATATAATATAATATAATATAATATATATATATATATATATATATAAGAAATAACATTTATGCTACACTATCAGTGTATGTACAAAGTACGCATACATACTGAAAGAGATAGAAAATGAAGCCACAAATACAGAAAGCATAGTAAAAGAAGAGAAAAACTATTACTTCCAGGGTTTAACAGTGAGGGGTATCCATTAATGACAAATGCTTGTTAAATTTGAATGTAACTTAGAAGGCAATTTATTGTAATAATTACCATTTATAACTGTTTAGAGCAAATTTTTATTTGACATAAAAAGATTATGAAGTAGATATTGTTTAGAAAAAATTAAACAATAAAAGGGATTCTTTGAAAAAAAAAAAAAAAAAAAAAAAAAATTACTCGTCAGTTGTTAGTTATGCCAAGTCTGCAATCCAAATTCTGATCCTAAATACTTGTAGCATAACGATTATCATTATTGGAAATAGACCCAGCATCACAATTTCAAATCCTGGATGAGGCTATTAGCATTTCACATAGCACTAATACTCTTGGGAAAGGTAAAAATCCTTCTATTCTCTCCCTCATAACTATGGGTAAATAGTAAGGCAGATTGGGCTCTTTAACCTTGGTATAGCAAAAGTCCGAATTCAAACTCCATTTAAAAATTGACTTCATGTCACACCCTGCTCGTGGTAGAGGGATTGGATAAATACAACCTAGAGAGCCATTTTTAACCATTTGTTTTAAAAGTAAAAAATTTTAATGGAATCTGCAGTAATTGGTTGGTTGTCTTCACAACAGACTAAACTTTTTGGGCTTATTGTAAGTTTTTGTTTTTGCAAACAATCGTATGGTTTTAAGTAACAAATAAACAACAAATTGTAATAGAACAATAGTGGTACTATTTAACCCATAACTGATGGCAAGGAGGGCTGGTTAAGGGGTTCACACATTTACTAAAGGGTATTAGTTCAAAAGTGAACGTCATAGCGCAACTAGAGTTCAAACTCATTTACTACAATGTCACTACATCATGGAGACTCCCTCTTATTTAATTTTAGATGCTATTTTTTTTTTTTTTTTTATTTCATTCATTTTTCTTTTTGCCTAATATTTACACACTCATCAAGCAATTCTATGAATAATTTTATATAGAAATTGATTTAAATAAAAATAAGTAATCTTTTTATATGCATTCTTCTTTAGTTTCATTCATCTTTCTAATTTAATAGAATATTTCATTAGAGAATTAATTTTTTATTTATTGCAGACTTTTTGTCCTCATCTTGGTAGTTTTTGTGTTGTTTCTTCTTCACTATGTTTTGGCCAAATTTCACCTCTGGCCTTCTTCGTAGTGAAGAAACAACACAAAAACTACCAAGATGAGGACAAAAAAGTCCGCAATAAATAAAAAATTAATTCTCAGATTAAGAAGCCTCATCTCAAAAATGATTCCAATTAAAAGACAAATATTTTATTACATTAAAACTTGAATATTTTTGCTAGTATTATTAATGACAAATACACAGAAATTAATTAGAATATTAATGAAAAACAAAGTGATAGATCGATCTTGACAGCATGTCAACTAGTCTAGAATTATTTTGTTGTATAGCTGAGAAAGATGACAACACTGATGTTTAAAAATATATTTTGCATTTTTTTTTAAAGTACCCAAAATGAACAGATGGATAGAGTACAGAAGGGCCGAATACTCTGAGCTGCACACACTGGGGCTGAGATAAGAGTCTTCAGTGAACCCCTTCTTCTCTCTACCATCAAGTTGAAATCTTCCTGATTATCTAACATCCAAGATACCCATGCAAATTCTCATGGTCGCATTTCCTCCAGCCTGCTGCTTACACAATTCATGTAGACATACTTTTTTCTAGTGTGCCACCCATGCAATTTATGCGATATTTCTGCCAAGAACACCTGTGTCCTGTTTACTTAAGATACCAGGTGTATTTACTGTTATTTTCGTTCAACCCAAGTCTGACTTCCACTACTGTGTCAACATATGTCAAGAGGTCTTCAAGTCAATATCCAACAATTTTATGCCAAGAGGTTAGGAAATCAAATTCACTCCATGTATATATTTACCTTAAAGTATTTGTTTAGATTTTTTTTTTGATATGATACCTTGTATTCTTATCTAATTCAAATAATTTGCAAACAGATCTATTTGACCCATCAATGAAATCCCAACAGGTACTATCACTCTGGTTCAAAAAGGAGAATAGCAATGAAGGGTTACTCCACACTCCCCAGAACTGGAGCCTTACCCTCAGATAAAGTTTACGATCATACCCAGGACACCCTTGGGTGAGGAATCAATCTCCTGCAGGGGATACAGTCAGTGTATTCTAAGCCTTACTGACAGGGAACCCCCCCCAAAAAAAAACAAATAAACAACAACAAAGTGATAGAATCTGTTAAAATTCCAAACCCATTATACCAGGATCCTTTAAATAACAGTGTAATTGTATAGGAATCAAATGAAATCAACAAAAGAGTAAAATACGGTGCTGGGTCCTTCATAGTATTTCTTGGAAAAATAGGGGTTACATCATAAAAAAAGGTTTAGGGGTTACAGTGCCCAATGTCTTATTCAAGTATATATGAATACAAATACTGAACATAGAGACATTATGTCTTTAACAAACATCAACTTTTATTTCTTAAACCAGTGGTTCTGAAACATTTTTGGGCTGTCACACATTTCACCCCTCAGGCCATGTCCCAAGTGCTCCTTATTAGAATCAATGAATGCACAGCTCTTTGTTAGTATTGGGTCTACTTCAAATTAAAAAAAAAAAAAAAAATTAAAAATCCAACATTAAAACTATGATCATACTTATTTAGAATCTTGGCTTTTAAAAACATGAAAATCCTATGATTAACAATCCCCAGTGTTTGCTTTCCGATTTGATTGCCATATTAGCATGATACAAATGAACATTCAGACTTTTCACTTTAATTTCAAATAAGATAATACAGGGAAGCCTGATTTTCATGTTAATTTTATTCTTTTGTAAAGTTATTTAAATGTTCAAGACTTAAATTTGGGCATACATATTTTGCGGATTAATAAAAAAAAAAAAAAAAAAAAGAGAAAAAAAAAACCACAACAACATTCTTAGTTCTAATGACCTTGCCACCTATGCTCTTATCACTTTTTTCTCCCACACTTGCAAAGGGGCAGTACCGTGGCCATCGCTATAATACCATTATTATTATTAGTATTATAGCGACGGCCATGGCAGTACTGCCTACTTTAGGAATGATTGGTTTAAACAAATATACAAAAATTCTCTTCTTATAAGACAAGATCTCTCTAGAGTTACATTTTATAAGCATACCAAAAATTATTCAGACAAACCTCTTCTTTATACTCCCCCCTCCTCTATGTATTATAAACTCGTCAAGGCTTGAAAAATAGATCAGCTAAAATGTTATATTAACAACATAAGGATTACAAAATGAGAGGTTCAATTGTCTTGTAGGGATTTTGCTTACATTTCAGTTATTATTCATCTTCAGAATTATTACAGAAACTGATTCCTACTAACCTAATGAGAAATTAGATAAACGTAAGATAAAAACCTTTTTTATAAAAGTTTATATCAAAATGGAGTCCTTAAAGCAACAAAACAAATTGACTTCAACAAATTTCACAATCATTAGTAGGGAGTAAATTTTTATAATTCTATTTCATGTTAAAATAGTTTTTATATTGATTTTGATATAAACTGCATTTGTGACACAGGCTTAAATATACAACAAATTAACTCAATGTGTGGATATTGGAGTTATTTAGTTATTCCTAAATATAGATAGACCTGATCTGGTACTGACAGGTCAAACTTGAAAGACATTTCTTTCTTTTTTTTTTATTATAACTTTACATTTGAAAAATAATAGAAGAGTAGAGAAAACTTGGAACAAAACCAGTTCACAATCATGCATAGGTAAAACCTTTCAAGTCAAATTATAATGTACACGTGACTTGATTTACTGTTTAAAATTTGATAAATCACTTTGGTAACACAAATTGAGCTACGTCTATACTGTACAGCAACAATTTCTATTCAGAAAGTTTTTTTCTTTTAATATCCATTTCAAAGCCAATACTATCAATCAAACTAAGAATAATGTTTGTCTCAGGGGAAATATCTAAACTTCCCTATCATTTTACAAGAGCAACTACAGAGAAGTTCAAGTGGAGGATAATAATAATAATAATAATAATAATAATAATAATAATAAAAAAATTTGAATACAATGACCATTAACTAAGCCAAACTTAGTAAATGACTACACAGGTGATTTGTTTGTAGTGGTGAAGGGCAGTGAGCCATACTTTTTGGAGGAGCTGATAGCAGAAGAATGGTGACCAGTGTACCAAAGATTCTCTAGAAAATACTCTGTCAGAATTCAGAATTTCTCCTAGAACAGTTGTTCTACCAAGGCTAGAAAGCCCAGCCTGCCCTGCCCCCAATTTTATCCATAGCTGAGAGTTGAAGAGATGTATTCATGCCTTTTCCAAGGGTATTAATGTGAAATGAAATACAAAGTATTAAATTTGAAATTTGCTAGCAAAGTCCATTTTCTTTGACAATAACAATTATACAACCTGTACCTCCAGTGGAAATAGCACAGAAAATAAATACTTCTGGGTGCAGATAATTAGGAATAGTTGCTTTGTTTGTCCTCTGTACACTGCCAAATAATTTGACATATAGCTACCAAATTTGCTTTACAGTACTTAAATTTCTAAAAAAATTAAATTTATATATATATATAATCATCATTCACATTTCATTAAACATCATTAAGTAGGTTTATAGGTAGTTGTTTAGGGTGGAGAAAAAATAAAAATATTCAAAATTGATAAATCTATTAACAAATCCCAATGTTTTCAGATTGGGACGAAAGCAAATGGTATTCTCAAGTCACCCAAAGGATCATCTGGTGGGAGGCTTAGTGGTCACTGAAAGATGACTACTGTGTTTAACACTGAAGTGTTAAACTAAAATTTAAAAAAAAATATTATATCATAATCAGCTCTTATAAATATCTTATTTCTTAGCTAATTATCAATACTTAACTAAGCCTGGGCAGCTTGGGGTGATGTAATGGCTAGCAAACCTTTATGAGAGAGTTAGAGTCTCATTGGGTGCCCCATTCATACAACATTGTGCCAAATCTAAGCAAAAAAAGAAAAAAGAAAAAAAAAGAAGAAAAATTTTTTGTAGTAAACTACTACTTAACTAAGCCTAACTTGGGGTATGGGAGTAAGAAGAATGTGTTGCTTGCCTTGAAAATAGGCATTCAAAATTCTGTTGGGAAATATACAATTATCTAACCTACCAAACAGGTACAAATTTACTTTTATTTATATAATTAATCAAAGCATTAAAAATAATTAGAAAAGACATAAATAAAAAAAAAAGATCTACCAGACGATAAAGAGAAGCTACAAGGACAAGTGTTCATTAAACGGAGAAAATCCTTCTAAATTGTTTCTGGACTTGTCCCATAGTCAACAGGTATTAATCAGACAGATTGGGTGCTGAATACTTTACAAATTCTAAATCAATGAAGTTATTTATACATCATCTTCTTATAACAAAACTCTACTTGTTTGAGTGGGGGGAGAAGAGTTAAATGAAGTAAACAGTTTTATTCTTATTCTCTGAACAATCAGTTGGAGTAAGAAAAATATAAAACTATAAAAAGAAGTATCATGAGAGAAAGCAATAGAGAATATGATTGGTTTAGTTTGGTTTTATGGTATATCAACCATTTTTGGTTAATGTCAAATCCTTTTAATACATATATATTAAATATATATGATTTGTAAACACATTTTGTTGATAACATTTTTTAATGAGCCGGAGATTATTCTTTCGCACACAGTTAAATGGTTCCAAGTATTGCTGTGTATCACTAACAATTCATTGAAACATCTCATTTGTTTACACACAGTTAAATGATCAAATAATTCTATCTCAAACAATTCAATTTAGCATAAGTCATTCGCACTCATTTTAAATGTCAAACAGTTCTATTTGACCCAAAGATAGGACCCTATCAGGTGCTACCACTCCAAGTCAGAGTGAACCTAGGCGCAATGGCAATGAAGGGGTACTCCACATTCCCCAAAGCTCCAGTATTACTTGAACTTCACAGTCAGATTGTTTAGTGTCATATCCAGGACACCAGGGGTGTCAACAGAGATGCAGTTGGTGTATTCTACAGCCCCAGCCAACTGGGCTAAGAGGTAAATGTTATACAGAAAAGGAAATCATTTATATTATAATGATGTGATTTTTCTATCTTTTTATGTCATTGTAAATGCAAAAATGGCACAGTATAGCAGGATTTTGGTAAGTACAATAGCCTTTTAAAGGCTATTATAATAAAAATAGGTTCTGTGGTGACAGATGAAATGGTTAATCACATAAGCAAATGTAGCAAACTGATACAAAGGGATTACAGGACTAGGCAAGAATAGATAGGAAAAGTGATCCGTTAGGAATCATGCAAGAGATTCAAAATTGACCAAACTGATAAATAGCATATGCAACAAACCAGAATCTGTCCTGAGATTCATAAAACTCTCTGGGATTTTTAGATATAAATGAACACTCAATCCTAGCCAGGAGACCAGACCTTGTATTAATTAACAAGGATAGATTTGTCATCTAGTGGATTTTGTTGTTCCAGCAGACCATTAAGTGAAAATAAAAGAAAAGGAAGAGACAGACAAATACTTAGATCTTGCCAGAGAGCTGAAAAAAAAGTGGAAGATGAAGGTGACAGTGATACTTGTTGGTGGTGCACTAGAAATGGGTGCTAAAAATCCGGACCTGATGAGACTTGCTGTCACTCCAATTAAAAACAAACAATTAAAACTGGTGTGAAAAACTCCTAGAATTGGGTATGATTTTTAAAAAGGCAATTTAGACAGCAAAATCAATATCTTCAGTACAAGTTTAGTAGGGAGAAGCAACTTGATTTTTTTTTTTAAGATTTTTTTTTTTTTATCAATTCTTGAAATTTGGTTCAAGAAGTCAAAGTATCAAACTGTTACAAATAAAAGTGTAATCTTCTATTTTATTATTTATCAGCCGAAGATATTTTTTAGTGTTTTGGGATCTGAAAATTAGTATTACAATGATTCAATTTTTTTATGTTACCTTAACACAACAAAAATTATACATTCTAGTTTTTATTCCTGTAATAGTGTTAAAATGGCCTAATTTAGAAAATAAAACAATTTTCCATCCCATTTGCAATTTAATAGTATGTGATCACTGTTCGCTCTTTTCCCAATCCTTATAATTTCTCAAGGGAGATAATTAAATGCTAATTATAGCATTATTTCTCTTTTCTTTATTTGTTAGCAACTAATATAAATTCTATAAATTGGATGCGACTCAACATCAAGTGACCTGTAAGTGAATATACAGGGTGATTGAAAACTAACTCCCTATTTTAAAATTCATATGATTTATTTCTTAACTATTATTTTTCTACAAGAAATGAACTATAAGAATTTTAAAATAAATAGTTACTTTTCAATCATTCTGTACATAAAAGTATATATAAGGAAAAAAGAAATCAATTTACCATTCAATTTGCAATTTAATAATAATAATAATAATAATAATAGTGTAGAGTCAGAATGCACTCTCAAACCAGTTATTATTTCTGAAGAATAGTAACTATTAAAAGCAAACTATAGAATACTTCCCTTTATTATAAATTCAATGAATTGAATATAATAACTTTAAGCCTAATACTCTCCACAAGAGGATTTTAATCAAGTACTTGTTCATAAAAAAAAGAAAAGAAAAGAAGTTTCATATGAAATACTTTCCCTGATGATTAAAATGAAATGTTAAAATCTATAAGCAAAGTTGAAAAAAAAAACAAAAAAACCCACACGCACGCACACACACGCGCACAAACAGCAAAACAAAAACAAATAAAAAAAAAAAAAAAATCCCTTCACAAAATATACATTGATGGCTTCAATCTAATTAGATTAAATAGGTGTACTAATTGAAGATTCAATTTGATATGGAACATCATCAGCTGTGATTGAACAAGCAGAATCAGCAGGAGCATCTGATGGTTATATTTTTAATACTTGAAACATGTAATAAAGAGGCAACAGACTGACCAATAAGACTTATATTTATAAACAATGTTCCGAATTACCTAACTTAAAGTTTGTTTCTCTTAAATGTCTTTTAGAAGAAAGCGACTTAAAAGTGGCTTTGAAAAGGCTTATACAATTTACTACTTATTCCAACAGATTTTCTTTGGGACTTATCTTTAGTTTAAATCATTCCTAATAGACAAATATTTTGATAAGAAACGGCAAGACACACACTCACAATTAAATCTATCAAAATTTGAATCTTATAAGTTAAAACTAAATAGTAATTTACAAAGCTTTTTGTGTAGATGTGGCACAAAGCCACATGAATTGGGCACCCAATGAGAATCAAATTCACTTGTGAAGGTTTGCTAGTCTAGCTTGCTAACCATTACACAACCCAAGGTACCCTAAATCTTCAACTAAGCAGATATATCAAATATATTTGAAAGCTTTTTTTCATAACAAGGGAATCTAAATGTGTAAGAGAGGTGCTGAAAAGTTCTCAGCTTAACCAAGAAGAGAATGATCTAGAGTTGTGCTATATTACATATCCATTAAGCAGTTCAACATGCTTAGCATATTGTTTTTCAAGTTTCTTTAACACTGTAAAACTGAAAAATAAATAAAATAAACTTTTTAAAAACTCATTCTTGTTCTTCATTGGGCCAAGAACTTTTCAGAATACCATCATCTAAACTCATGCCAAACTTTTGAATTTCAATAGTCAAATAAAGAATATTTTCTATTTATAAAAGTAGGTGAATAGTAATGTATCACTAGCAAAAACTAAAATATGTTAAAAGGGAAAGAACAAAGAATTCAATAAATACACACCTTTAAAAAAAAAAAAAAAAAAAAGAGAGAAGGAAGATGTTGACAAAAAAAAGCAATTTTATATCAATGACCGACTTACACAGTGAATATCTTGATAGCTATTTACAAAGATTATACAGACATTATTAGACACCATCATGATGGAAGAATTACATAGACAAAATATCAAACAGGAAACTTTTCATTCTAAAAGTTGTTCAGATTATTGGACTCATTCTTTGCATTGCTTTTCTTGTTATCCCAATGCTTTAGCCAATCCATTCTACAGCCTTCTTTAAGTGTCTGATCCATAAGAATGGTTATGAGTATCATTTCTTTTTAAACAAAATGTTTTTTTAACTTTAATAACCAAGTTTAATAAACATATTTACCCAGCCTTATGCCACAGGTAAAAAATGTGCCATAAGATCAATTTTTTTAAAAATAGAACAAGGCTGGTTTGAATTCAGAGTTTTCTTTCTCCTACTCTGGTTGCCTAACTAGTGTGCAATACAAGTTACGTATAGCTGCAAGTGAAAGGGGAACAAATGGATTCATGCCTTTCCCAAAGGTATTAGCATGAAGTAAAATGCAACCAGTTTCTTCCAGGATTTGAACTTGGGTCACTGATTCATTTCCTATTATGATAATCTTTGTGCTTCAAATTTTGTTAACATCAATGAATCTATTATTTTAGCTGATTTATTCTCAAACCCTCATCAGATGTACAATTCATTAAAACGAAAAACAGAGAGAGAGAGAGAGAAAAAGAAAAGGAAAAAAAAAAAGAAAACCTATTTTATTACAGAGAAATATGAATAATCACATTTTCTTTTTTTTTTTGTCATTTTTTTTCCGGAGACAGAAATATTCTTCTATTTTCTCACAAACTGTACATCTGAAGAATAGATTAACCAAAACTGAAACCTTGTATTGACAAAATGAATAATTAAAAAAAGAAGAGGACTCAATTGTCTGAACAAAACTTTGAAAGGTAATGACACTCCTAAGAGTTACAGGCAAAACATTATTTACAATTTTCAAAATCTAAAGACAAACGGTAGAACTAATTGTATTAAGAAATGCTAATTAGCCAAAAAGAATTGATATAACTTAATGTCTGTATCTTTATGCTTCAGTGCTTCAGTTTATAAAAATGTTATGGGAGGGAGTTCTGAAAAAGTTGTGAAAACTAAAATACTAACAAAATCACTCAGTCTTTTTAACTTAATCAAATGATTTTAAAGAACATAAAAAAAAATTAATAATTGAAAATAAGTATCTTCTTTAGAACTATTTTTAGACTTTATATTTTAAAAATATTAACTGGTGTAAAGATAACATTCACTGTGTACGTACAGAAATTAAATTTTTGTTTTCACCAAGTGAAAAAGATTTTCACTACCCCATTATATCAACAACATATTCAATTATATCTAGATTCTCCCTAAAGAATTTCTAAAACAACAAAATGGTTTTGAAGAGGGCATTATTTGATCACTAAATAGTACTCTCCAGTTTCCTTCAAGCAGTTTTTCTCTTCCCTATCAAATAAACACTAATAATAAATTCATATAGACATATAACATTTATAAATGAGCCTAAGTTCATTTTTTTCACACACATTAATGGTTTCACTTATTTCTACCTAATACAAATACTTTTATTTACTTCAAACAGTTCTCTTTCAAACAATTCAGTTTAGCCGGTCAACACAGTTAAAGGAGTCCAAGTATTGACATGTAGCACTAACAATTCAATTAGTCATTTGATTACACACAGTTAAGTGATCAAACAGTTTTATTTCAAACAATTCAGTTTAGCATAAGTAGATAGTTTAAATGTCAAACAGTTCTTTTTGACCCCTTAGATAGGACCCTATCTAGTGATACCACTCCAGGCCAGAGTGGACCTGGGAGCAATGACAATGAAGGGGTATTCCACAAAGCTCCAGCATTACTGAAGCTTCATTCAATTGTTTAATGTCATATCCAGGAAACTTGTTGCGGGAGTCTTATCCCTCTGCAGAGATGCAGTCAGTGTATTCTACACCCCCAGCTGACTGGGCCAGAGTTTCAGATTGAAGCATCATTTCAGGGTGTTCCAGCAGTACCTCAGAATATCACCAAACTTTGTTGGTTTTATTGTACAGGAGTGCCAGATTATTGAGTCAATTAGTATATTTCCTTTTTAATGTTGGTTACAAACCAAGTTGGGTCAGATATGCAGCATTCAACTTCAAGAATTATAATGGTCACTCAGCCATTTCTTAAACACTGTTTTCACAGATTTTTTCAACTTATGTTCATGTACCTATGTGGCAATATAGCAACATGGCTTGCCCAGTTTCGCCAGCTAGCCAATGTTTTTCCCCAAACATTGTGATTGTTTTAAAAAGGAGAGTGGCCTCTGTATTCTAGTTATAACTACATAAGCCATGGGTTAGCTCCACAGAAAAAAAAAAAAAAAAAAAAAGCAGCAGCAATTTCTTTATTTACTCTGAGGTTATTTCGGTGGAAAGAAGGCATGTAGAACTTTATAATATGGACTTGGGCACTGTTCCCTCACTGTTGGAATATAAATAGTAGCTAGCCAGCTTCTGGTCGTACTAGCACAGAGGACTTGAGTTTATAATGGACATAATAACCTTTTCACATCCTTCAAGAAATTCTTCTCTATCATCTATTAAAATCTGATAACTTCCTTAACTCGCAATCCTTTTGATCCTACTAATATATATATATATATATATATATATATATATATATATATATATATATATATATATATATATATACACACACACACACACACACACGCTATGCCTATAAGAATATATACTCATACAAACATGCATTATTGTATCTAAATATGTGCGCCTAGGAATAGAAGAGCTTATATGATTCATTACAATGGCATGTCAACAACCCATCTAGGGTTATTTCATGCTTAGAAGTTATGGAATCATGTTCACCGTATGTTCCTATTTACATTTGTGGTGTAGTTTTCTTAAAAGCTTGGGTTTTTTTTTCACATGGCCTTATCAAATAATTTGATAAAATTACATTTTTTTTAAAGCAAGCTGTATCCATGGAAATTTTATCATGCATAAGAAAGTAAAAATAACTTTCTTAAAAATCATTGTTGATTTTTTATTTCTTTTCATATTTTTATTTTATTTTGTGAATTAATAACAAAAAAAATTAAATTAAAAATGAAATTAACAATTTCAATTTATATTCCTCTATAAAAAAAATGTTAGACACTTTGCTCTAATAGTGCCTTGATTTTACAGTTTATTTATGAAGAGTTCAATTCTCACAGCACTGTATCAAAACTAAAAATTCTGATAACTGTCATTCACATAGCTGCTTTGGCCACTTGCCTTATTTAGACTTCAGTCTATATATTCATTAATCCTATCAAATTTTTCATGTGGCACGGAGTTTTTATTTATCACTTCCTTACACTACAGTCCATTTTACAACTAAGAACTCAAAAACTATTTGTCAAATAACTGTCATTTACTTAGTTTAGCTTAGATTTGGCACAATTCCAAATGAATAGAAATAGACAATAAGAATCGAATTCACTAGTAGTAATGCCCAAATAACTATTAGACCACTTGAGGCACATAATTGTTCCATAATAGTTGCTATAGAAAACTCATCTCCAAATGTAGGACACCTCATGTGGTGTAATTGTGAGCAAGCTAGATTATCAGACCATTATTAGGGAGTTTGATTCTCATTATGCCCCCCATACTTCTGTCCTTATGCTGCATCTAAGCTAAGTAAATGATCATGAAGATCAGACAACTATTATCTGGAGAAGTAATAACGATTTAATTCTTATAATCACAAAGAGTCTAACATATCCAGCAATTTTTTTTCCCTTCTATTGAGGACAACTTAATTTTTTTCTTTCTTTTTCTTTATGAATAACTCCAAAATAGACTCTAAGGACATTATGTTAGTATCAATTTTTACTTCCTTTAGTATTTGGTGAAAAAAAAATTTAATTTTAATTATTTTGAAACTTTTAAAACTTCCTATAGCCATTAACAAAACATCCCAACTCCGATATAAAATGTTAAGAGAAGCTTTTTATCCGACACCCAATGAAGCCAGAATGTGACACAAAATCAGTTTAATGTTGGGGTACTCCGCAGGAATTAGCCCCCCTCGGGACGGTTTTAAAAAACCACTGAGTTCGTCGGCATTCTCCTTCAGAGGCACCCCAAGCACCAGGCAATAAACCCAGCCATTAACTCATTCAAGCGACTAAACCTGTTAATTTTATGAACCTCTCGAGCCGAAAAGCCGAGCGAGAAGCGATCAATGTTATAAAGAGAAGGAACATAAACAGATATACAATGGAATGTTGAAAAGTTCTCAACCGAACCAAGAAGAGTATGACATTCCTTTTTATTGAATTTTTTTTATTCAAAGATAAAAGAAACTTTAGAAACACTGTACCAAGTGTGTTTAAATACAGGACGTATATAAAATATAAAAGGGTGTATATAAAAATAATCATTTCATGGTTCGAGGTCGTTTTCTTCTTGGTCCGACCGAGAATCTTTCAAGAACCTTTAAAATGTTTACTTAGTGCTTCAGTGAAACTCAACCACATTTAACTATTTGGTGCACTTGAATGAAATACATTTTTTCTTCCCCCCCCCACCTCACCATAATAGTAAACATTGTTCAATCATTCATGCTTTTTAAATGTCAGCTTAACACATCAAATAATGAATGTCTGGCACACAAGTAATAATTCTTAATTCTTGTTGATCCTAACAAGTACAATGACCTCTATGTGAAATTTTATTTTATTTTGTTTTCTTTTTAAGAGAAAAAAAATTGAAAACTTTTGTGGACAACTATTTTTTTCGCTTTATTGTCACATTCAAGTTTGACTTTTTTTTTTTTTTTTTTTTTTTTTAGAAACTTCGTTTTTGGGATCAGTTATTAGGCGCTGGTAACTTTTGCACAAATGATTTTGTAATTCATGAAAAGTGAGAATAATAAATAATAAACTCCGAAAGAAAACTAATACAAAAATAAATAAAATAAAAATTAATTAGTTTCATGATTCTTTCTTTAGACTTTGCAATATGTGAAAAGTTATGAACGCCAATAATAAATTTTTCAAGGCAAGTAAGGTTAGAACAACAAGTTACCAGTTACTATTGATACAAAAAATAATAGCAATAATAAACACGTTGAGACATAGTATTAATTACAGCTATTTGCATTATTCGAGAAATAACATACTCATTTGGTAAATGTGATAGATTTGTTTTTCTTTTAAATCTTCTTTAACTTTTGAACTCAAAAAAAAAAAAAAATGATGATATAGCCATTACCACAACTAAAAATAAAGAATCAGTATGAAAAATTATAATAATTGCTACAGAAAACTCATATGTAAATGTAGGGCATGATGACAAGATCGTTAAGAAATAATAACAACAGGCATCGAAGAAAAAGAAGTGTAGTAGTAGTAGTGATCATAATAGTAGTATTCTGAGAATAGCATACTTATTTGGTAAGTTTGATAGGTTTTATCAAAATTTTTCCTAATTTACAGGAAGCCAACTGGAAACGATATTTTCATTATTGACCAAGTGACCTCAAATGGTAATCCATTACGTGCTTCTTTTTTTCGTTACTCAGGGTAAGAATTCCAGTTGTTCAAGAATCAAACACAAAGGGTTATCTATTTTCAAGAAGGTATTAAACACAATTTACTAAATTCCTATACAAGAGTTCGGAGAAAAGTATTTATATCTATATTGCAGCTATGGCAAACTGTTTTCCCGTCAATATTCCTCACATGCACGTATAAAAACAAATAAAAGAAATGTAAATTTATTGGAAATAAGAGTATGGTTATTATGTTATCTATCTAAGTATACGACCTGTGGATTTGTTGTTGGGTTTCTGTTTATGACAGATTCTAATTTAAAATTCCATTGTTAATTCTTTTGATTACAATTTCAATGCTGAAGATTTTGGTCATGAATAATATCTAATAATTGTTTTGAGTATAGAATGTTCCATTTAAAATTAGAAATTCTTGGTGTCTTTAGTTAAGAAGAAAATCATTTTTTTTTAGATAAAAAACATTGTCAGAGGTGTACTTATTCATAATTATATATTTACACTCAATTATATAGAGAATCTTAACGATTAAAATTTTATAAAATAATAATGTTCAGAGCGAATGCTGACCCTACAAATAGCTTAATTGCTTTATTTCCTTTTTTTGTGTGAACTGATCTAATAAAAATCTTGAAATGGTGTGTCGTTTTGCTAGGTTATAAACATAAGTTTGTAGTAAATAGAAAGTAATAACACGAATATGCTTATGTGTCTGTTTATCTTTCTCTCACCCATTATATATATATATATATATATATATATACAC
This sequence comes from Sepioteuthis lessoniana, assembly GCA_963585895.1. Taxonomy (NCBI): domain Eukaryota; kingdom Metazoa; phylum Mollusca; class Cephalopoda; order Myopsida; family Loliginidae; genus Sepioteuthis; species Sepioteuthis lessoniana. The sequence goes on along the minus strand of OY757921.1, from coordinate 42,224,358 downwards.
ACATTACCTTAAAAGGTATTTTAAAGTTAGAGAAAATACTTTGACCAAAAGAGAATGCTATATATAAAATGATTCTGTAAAAATAAAAGAAGAAGTAGTTTGGTGTTGTCTGTTATTAGGTTCCTCCATCACTTTGGTAATCGTCTTTGGTCAGTAAAATCGCCCTGACTTACTACTGAAGCGCCCCTATTTTGCCCAGACTAGGTGTCAGTATATATGAATGAAAAAAAAAAACAAACTTAGAGAGAAGATTGGAGACCGGGCTGTGTACAGTAACCGGCAACTCTCTAAAGATTTATCACGTGTTTTACGGACGGTTTGTTTTAAGATTTGATAGCCAATGTTTCTATTAATCTCAGAGTACGAGGTTTTAAAATTTTCATTCTTCAAATACTGGTTAATTATTAGATTAAGATTGAAAACATAAAAATAGATAAATAAAGTGATAAATGGAAGGAACTGATAGATTTGAAATTAATTATTTTGTTCAACAAAAAAAAAAAAAAAATAAATAAATAAATCAGATAAATAATAAAAACAAGTTTGTAGCATGTTTTTTTTTTTTTTAACCGTTCTATTTCAGAGTAAATTTATCACAATTATAAAAACGTGTATAAGTTAAATAGACAAGTTTCTTGGGGTAAAAAATTCAAAGCGTTTAATAAAAATAATCGGGGAGATAAACATCCAATTTTTACTACTTCCCAACATTAAAAACACCAACAAGACTGTATGAATATAACATCGTATCATAAAGAAATCTTTTAAAAAAATCTTTGAAGAGAGATCAAAAGCAGATTAAGTTTACTAAACAGAGCTTTAACATTAGCCTAAATAAATATTAATAATACATTTTGTGGAAAATGTATATTCTGCATAAATTAACTCATGCAGACTTTTTTTTTTTTTAAATATATATTGGTGCAATTCATTATCGATAAATCCTGAGGCAAACATCTCGAAATCAAAAGAATGAAATATAAAATTAATTTAACAAATATCACGTACCTTCCATGTGTTCAGAATTGTCCCGTGGTTTGCCGAACACCACATCATCAATTGAGGCCGATTCCAAATCAGCAATAATTTCTGAAATTTGTGGTCGCGGAGGTCTATCTTCTATCAACTTCATCTTGTCCTTTGCCGACATTGTAACGAGACACAAACAGTAATGCGCCGTCTATCGGCGGGCAACAGCTAGTAATATAGCAGCAAACACGCGTCACTCTTGATGGACCCTTTCCAATCGACAGCTATTTTCTATTTAAGATTAGCAGATTGCGTAACTTATATCTGACTATTTAACGAGACATATTGATAAAAAGATTACAGTTAGTCTGGATCGAAGTTTTTCAATACCCATCAAAAAAAAAAAAAAGAAAATAATTGTCCACAAGGAATTTATTTTTTATTTGTAGTTTTTATCTAATTTTCTTTATAGAAGTTGAACTTTTATATGACACACCTCAGTAATTTAGTTATGGAAAAAATTCTAAGCAAAAACAAACAAAAAAAACCCAGATTTTTTTTTGCATACTTTTCTAAAAATAAAACGAATACATTTTCTTAGAATCAATATATGTTGTACTTTAATTCTGAAAGTCAAACACTACAATTAGAGGGAATGAGTCTAAAATAAGATAATAATAAAACAGGATAAAAATTCACGACTCAGAGTTTCACATTGTCGATTCTCAGGTGAGCAAGTATTCAACAAGTTCTTGTTCTACTGAGAATCAACAACACAAAACCTTTGAGTTTTTATCCACTATACTTATTAACTTATTTTACATTTGAAATATATTGTGATATCACGCTGCATTCTGTGCATTGATCACTGTAAAGATTTTATGGATAAAAACGCTTTTAGCATTAAGTTAAATCATAATTATATATATATATATATATATATATATATATATATATATATATATATATATATATATATTCGAAATAGAAAGATTTCATTATCTGAAAATAGAAAAATGATATAATAAAATAGCATTTTTCTCAAGCTACTATCTGATATGCAATAATAACAACAAAAAAAGAATAAGTTATAAAAAGGTTGTTATACACTATCATTCATAAATAAGTACCCACCCCAACAAGTTTTTATGAAAAGTAAATTTTCCTCTAAACCAAAGATTACAAGATTTTATTATTTCGAGTGGATAATTCTACAATCAACATGGATATTATTAGGTATTATTTGTTACCAAAGTCTTCAGCATTGAAACTGTAACCAAAAAATAAAATTGCAACACTTCTGTCACCAAAAATTAAATTGCATATATATACATATATATCCATAAGATCTAAAGAAGTCCTGTTAATTTTTTCGTGGTTTTTGATTTTATCAAAAACACATAACAGGATGGAAATAAATTTATAGTCCTAAAGTGACCGGTTTGTGTCCTTTCTTAATGAAATTATTGCTCTGTAATGTCTGTTACATTGAGCTCTTTACCAGGAAAATTTAAATGTTCACTTTTGAATAGTTTTCTTGTCATGATGGAATTACTCCCAACTCCAGTTTAACTGGACCAGATGATATATATATATATATATAAGAGGTTTATCTATTTTGTGGTAGTTATAGGGTACAAGAATGTTTGGTTATTTGTTTGTGGTTGTAAGGTTGTTGAGGTCTACTGGGATGATTATGAATTTCATATCTGACTCCTTTTTCTTCTTCTTATCCCATTAATTTGTTGTCTTCTTTGTCTATCGAAAGCAGTAAGAGAATTAAGGACGGAAAGAAAGAGACAAGGATACCTTTTAATTCAAACTTTCTTTTAGGGTTTAACGACTATTCCGTGGTGTAGAAAATTTTCCTGGACCAGTAGGAGTAGTCGTATTTCCTAGACCAGGTGTTGAAATATATCAGTCATTTTCGAGGCTAAAAGTTTGAAGTTTGTCGTTTGTCCTCTGGGTGTTTTCGGTAAGGTATGACGGCTTGCTAGCAGGAGACATGGCTGACTATCAGCACCACACAGCAACATACTCATGTTTTTGATAGCAGATTTTCATTGCTAGAGAGTTTGTAGTGGTTATGATTGATTTGTTATTGGTTATTTGGTTTTTAGGGTTTGGAGTTTAAATATCTGACTCCGTTGGTTTCTTCTTAACCCATCTAAATTTGCTAGCTTCTTCTTGTCTGTGAAGGCTGCAAAGGAATTCCTGAAAGAAAGAAGAAAAGAGACCAAGATACCTTTTAAATTTTAACTTTATTTCTGGGTTCAAAAACCATTCTGTGGATAAGGAGATTCTTTCTGAATCCAAATGAAGTAGTTGCGTCTCTCAGACAAGGTGTTAAAATATACTTGCCGTCTCGGGTGGTTGATCAGTCCAGAGTTGGATTTTTATATTGTGGGTTTCGGCAGTGTCGGCTCGCTAGCAGCTGACATGGTAACAGGCTACTAAACCTAATAAGTCATGTGTTCGCTGTTAGCGGCAGCGTGGAAGAGCGTCCTTTCGGTACTACAGTGGAGGCTGAATTGAGATCGAATTTCTCATTTTCGCAGGGAAGGTTCCTTTCCGGGGATGCGTCGCCCACACTTCCTGTCGGGAGCTTTTGAGAATTTCTGCACTTTTTGATCTTATTCTATTTTGCTAATTTTCTTTTTCTTTTTCTAGTCACTACGAGTTTGAAAGTAATGCCTAATAATATTAATTTTGATTGTATAATGTTCCACTAGAAATGTAACATACCCGGACATGAATATGTGTGAAACGTACATAGAATGTTCGTAACATATATACATAGAACATAGGAATCCCGAAACACGAAAAACGCTTACGACTTCTTAGTTCAGGTACGAAACTCTTTTATTACTTTTGAGTTAAAAGGTTTTTCGACATAAGGAGAGAGGTACAATCTTTCTATGCTGGCTTTTCCATCTGGCCCCCAACACGTGTGGCACCCGCCACAAGGTCACTGCGAGCTAGCAAAAGTCACCCTTCTTCTTCGGACCGCAAGACTCAACTAACTGACTTTTTTCAAAATCCCCAAAATCCTCCGCGCGCGCTTCCGGTGCATGACGTCATTCACATCCCCAAGTCACAATTTTTTATCAGGGATTTTTATTTTGACATCTGTGAACGACATATCCTCCCCGCGCGCGCGTTAACACCTGCGCTCAAGTTTGCACTTAACTAACCAATGTGCTGAGCCGAAAGGTTCTCAGCTATACTAAACCCAAAGGTAAGATATATAAAACGATATCCCTCGGACATTATATTACAGAAATAATAAAATTTTGATATCCTCGCTCGAGAAAATTAACTTTTTATAAAATGTTACTCGGGGTGTACTCATTTATGTGTGATACTGTACACACACACATACACATATACATATATAAAAACGTAACCAAGCAAAAATGGTATATTTTTGTGAGACTTTTAATAGAACAAGACACTTAAAATGTTTTTAGAGAATAAAACAACTTTCAGTCCAATTTTAACTCAATGATAATTGTATGTGGTTTACATTCATTCTAAATGTAATTTTTTTATCACTTAATTTTTTTTATATAACAGATAACTATTAAATGCTGATTAGAATATTTCACTCCTTCCTGAATAGAAGTATCACTATAATCATGGACTACAGTCAAAAGAGGAGTTTACTGGTCATAAAATTATTTTTTAAAAAAAAGGAAAATAATTTCACACACCAAAATGAGGTGGATATAAAAATAACTGATAACTTTTAAAGCTTAAGGATTCACATAATTAAAAAATAACATTTAATTCAATGCTGTTCATTTCTGCTGAGGATGATGAGTAGATATCAAAAGTTCAACACTCAATCACTTTTGAGTTTATATATATATATATATATATATAAATTTTTGGCTCAGGAAAATTTTAATAAGACGAAAAATAGGGGAATCATATGTACTGATAAATCAAAAACTAAAAAGCAAATTGGAGGAACCCTTTCGTCCAGCGCGTTTTCAACAGAATACACCGGAATCGTTTCAAAGGTAAGAATATCAAATCACGGGGTTGGAGGTGCGCAATTTGAAAAAATAAAAACACAACTCCCACGATTCCCACCTAATTCTTCAAACAGACAAAGGGTGTCAAGTTATCTTCTCTGCCAGCACAATGTAGGGGAATATAGTGAAATAGCTATAGCCTTTAAAAAAGCAAGTAGTTGTTTAGACCTAGTTTTTTACAAGACAGAGAAAAGTTATTTGAATAGTTAGTCCAGCATATATGTTGATCAGCCAAATAATCACCAATGGCTGACTCTTGTAACTGAGAAGACCCATATGTAGTGTTTTGATGCCGGATTAATAATTTCCGTGGGACGTGCTGTTTAACTCCGACTTCAAGCCCTTGAATAGTTCTACCTGTATAGTTAGCATTTTAGCGGAATATTTTTAGCCGGAGTTTTTGTTGTTGTTAGCGAGGAATGGTTGTAACGTATGTGTGTTTACGTTGTGTTGTTTCCTCGCTAAGAGAGTAAGGTCTTTCGCTAATTGTTGTTAGGTATTAAAGGAAGGATGATGGGGAAGATAAGATGACGAAGGTCGAAATATATTTTTATGAATAGGTTTTTATTTGCAGCATAGAATATTGGGTTTGCTTTTGGTGTTGCGAGACACGTGCAGAGTTAGATTGTGAGTAAGGAGACGAAATGGCGTTATGAGAAGTTGAGAAGGTTGAGATGGCAGCGTGTGTCGTCGGACGTGTGCGGGGATTGAACTTTAGAGTCAGCGTGTAGTCTCGTGTCTCAGGTGGAGAGTTTGCGCTTTCCCCATTAAAGTGGCCCAGAGGTAAAATGGGAGCTAGGTGTCGAGAGCGGGATTACGCGTCGGATCGACATAGCTAATTTTGGGGTGACATAAAGTTGTGCCTGTGCGAGGCATGTTGAATGTATCTAATTTATATTCAACTGGGATTCCTTGTAAGGAATCCATAAATTAGATGGGTTCCCTCGTGTGTCCATGCTGCTGCTATTCTAGAGCCGGGCGGCATTGTCCAGCTAAAAAGCATCGCTATTGAAGAACAGCCAGTGTGACGTCTGCACTGGACAGCGTTCTCCAGCCAAAAAGAGTGGGTTTGTCAGCTTACCCGATTTGCTAGCCGGAAATGAAGGTCCGGGCTGAATAGGATAAGTCATCCTGATTGGGTGAAATTAAGTGTCGAATTAAATTTGCGCGCCAAACCAAAATACGAAATTTCCCTTCACTACAGCATCACACTGACACTGAAATTTATCAAACATCTTACTTTGTTGCAGTATAGGCAAGACGGCCTTTTGAAAAGACTGAAATGCAGGTCTGGTCGTGAAGATGGTTCTAACCTTAACAGAGTTGAAACAACGTATAACCGACCTAGAGATTTTAACAGCGAAAAGCTATCTGACGGCTCCAATCCAAGGTATCTTCATATATACAGGACATTTTGAAGGACCAAACGACTTGGTGAAATTAAATTTGGATATTGTTGATCCAATATTACTCGAGATAACGTTGTCTGGGTATCCATTCCTCGGAAAGATATCAGTGATTTTTTAAAATTTCCGCATCAATCCTACTTTTAGAACAAATTATCATTGCCCGATGAGTTAAACATTTGATAAGATTAATCTTCCTAGATTTTGGGATAAAAGAATCCCAACTAGTGTATAAGCCTGTAAAAGTTGGCTTACGGTACACACTAGGAGTAAGGGAAGAAAGACCCATCTCGACCAACATAACGAAAAAGGGTAACATATTGTCTTTTTCTTCTTCCATATAAAAGTCAGGGAAGGGTAAAGTCTATTCAGACAATGAAAAAAATTTAATGCCTCGTTACATGATGAAAAACAATCAAAAGTGTTCTCAACATAACGGATATAACATTTTAGCGTTAGGTTTTGGCGTAGTGAAATTGTTATTGTTAGCAAGGAATGGTTGTAACGTATGTGTGTGTGTTTACGTTGTGTTGTTTCCTCGCTAAGTGTTGCTAGGTCCCTCGCTAATTGTAGTTAGGTATTATAGGAAAGATGAAGAAGTAAGATGGCAATAGTCGAAATGTTTGTAGGAATAGGTTTTTAGCGAGGGAGATGGTGTAACGTATGTGTGTTTACGTTGGGTTGTTTCCTCGCTAAGTTTGTAAGAGTAAATAAAGGAAAGGATGATGATGTAAGATGCCGATAGTCGAAATGTGTTTTTAGGAATAGGTTTTATTTGCAGCATGGAATATTGGGTTTGCTTTTGGTGCTGCAAGACTCGTGGAAAGGTTGTGAGTATTGAGACGAAATGGAGTTATGAGGAAGTTGAGAAGGTTGAGATGGCAGCGCGTGTTGTCGGACGTGCGAGGGATTGTGTTCGCTGTAGTTTAGCGAAAGCCATGTTGCAGTTGGAGGAAATGAACTTTGGATGTCACCGTGAGTTTCGTGTGTCTGGTATTTTTGGGGAGGAGAGTATGCGTTGTCTCCATTAAAGCGGCCCAGAGGTGAATTGATAGTATAGCGGTGAATGAAATGGTTAGTTGTTTAGTGCTATATTTTTTTAAGGCAACAAATGAATTACGAAACTATTCTTTAACGACACACACACAACAGCGAAAGTTCTTTATTTGCAGCTTTGAGGCGGTTTGTTCTTGGTGCTGCAAGACTCGTGGTGGTTAGGCTTGTTGGATGTTTGAGACGAAATGGTTTAGTGGGATGTTGAAATGGCAGCGTGTCGTTGGACGTGTGAGGGAAGTATTCAAGGTCACCGTGTAGTTTTGTGTGTCTGGTAATTGGGGAGAGTAGGCGTTATCTCCATTAATGTGGACCAGAGGTAAAATGGGAGCTAGTGTGTCGAGAGCGAAGTGGCGCTCGGATCGACATAGTAAATTTTTGTGGTGCTTGTGGAAGGCATGCTGAACGTATCTAATTCATATTCAACTGGGATTCCTTGGTCTAAAATATATTAGCCGCAAAGAATCCATAAATTAGATGATTCCCTCGTTGAGTGTCCATGTTGCTGCTGCTAGGGTTAAAGCCACAGTGAGATGTCCACACTGGGTGGCTTGTTTAGCTAAAAGGCATCGCTAAGCAGGGGCGACCAGAGACACGTCTGTTCTGGTCGCTGTCTCAAGCTGAAGAGAGTGTGTTTGGCCGCTCACCCGTTTTGCTAGCCGGAAATGAAGATCCGGGCTGAATAGGATATGTCATCTTGATTGGGTGAAATTCAGTGTTGAATTAAATAGCGCGCCAAAACAAAATACGAGATTTTCCTCTTCTCTACAATACCTAGGTGTCGAGAGCCGAACAAAAGCATCGCGTTGACATAGTCAATTTTGGGGTGACATAGAGTCGTGCCTGTGCGAGGCATGTTGAATGTATCTAATCTATATTCAACTGGGATTCCTTGCAAGGAATCCATAAATTAGATAGGTTCCCCCATGTGTCCATGCTGCTGCTGCTATTCTAGAGCCGCAGTGAGACGTCTGCACTGGGCGGCGTTGTCCAACTAAAGAGACTGGGTTTAGCAGCTTACCCAGTTTGCTGCCCGGAAAAGAAGGTCCGGGTTGAATAGGATAGGTCGTCCTGATTGGGTGAAATTAAGTGTCGAATTAAATTGCGCGCCAAACCAAAATACGAAATTTTCCTCCGCTACAACAGTAAGATTTATGAACCTTGTCAATCAACTGCTATTCCAGGAACTACACAAAAACATTAGCCAGAAGAGGGCCTATTGGAGACCCCATAGAAATGCCATCAACAGAATATTATTAAAGCTAAATGAGACAGATTTCGTAGAAAACTCCATTAATTCAATAAACATATGCTCAGAAAAAGGTGTAGGCATCGAAGGGCAATGATATTAGTAATCAGCATAAATGTTTATAGACACGTCCAGAGGGATATTGGTGAACAAGGAGGATATATCAAACGAAACTAGAAACTCGGTATCCACACAACAGGGAAGCTGACGAATCATTGACTCGAATATGAAGGAGTTACTAACACAACAACCAGAATAAAATTGTAGAACCGGGTTCAACAATTCAAGCAGACATTTAGCCAATTCATGTTGCACTGAGCCTACCATAGAAAGAATAGGCCTCAGTGAAACATTAGGCCAATTCTTATATATATATATATATATATATATATATATATATATATATATATTAATCAAATTTGATAACCTTGTTTTAGGGAATCATTTTCATTGTTTATTGATCATATTGTTGAATTAGTTTTTCCTTTTTTTACATCAGTCTGGTCAATACAGAAATATATTGCAGTGAAAAGTTCCAATTTCCTCCTGTCTTATTACTGGCACAAAAAACAATTGATTAAGTATAAAGTAAAGAGTCCCAAATTAGAGACGTTTGTATACTGGAAGGTTTTGCCTGTCCACCTCTTGTAGAACTCAGCCGGGTAAAGTATAGATAATATCATAAAGAAGTAATGATTGATTGACTGATTGATTAATTTTAACAGCATCTAAGCTTATTTTATGCCTTGGGTTTTGGGAACTGCATTCAGTGGATGTTCATATCTACATTTTTTGTGTAGTTGTTTCTTAAGAGATTTAAAAAAAATAATTTTGCTCACAGTCCTATTAAATACAAACAATTTTTAAATAGATCTATTTGACCCATACAAGTACTACCACTCTAGGTCAGTGGACCTGGGAGTAATGGCAATGAAGAGGTACTCTACACTCTTCAGAGTTCCAGAACTGGAGTCTCACCATCAGGTGTAATATATTGTCATATTTCAAGGGAGGTCTTACTGCTCTGTAGGGGCAACACAGTGACACGAGCTCAAATCCTGGATAAAGCTGATAGCATTTAACATAGTATAAATACCCTTGGGAAAGGTATGAATCTAATTATTCTTCCTCCAGCTATGGATAGATAGTAGGGTGGACTGGGTTCTCTATCCTTGGTCAGGCAACCAGTCTTGGAGAAGGAAAACTCTGAATCAAAACCTGTTAAACTCCACTTAAAAATTGACCTTGTGTCACATCCTCCCCAGATAGAAGGGTTGGTAAATACATACTGCTCTGTAGGGGATACAGTCAAATGTTTTCTCAGTCTTGCTGACAGGGTAAGATAAAGAAATAGTGTATCTGTGTTAGTGTAGCTATTGTAGCTATGGGATGTGTGGGATTACCTCCCTTGTCTGCAGAAGAATTTCTGCTAATAACCGCTAGATGATATTGCCATAGTAACAAAATTTAATATAAAAGAAAAAAGTGAAAAGATCTCATTCCTCTTTACTTGCAGAATGTTCTTGAGACAAGACCTGTCTCATCCTCCAAAGAAAGAGAATTTTTGTCCCTCAGCAAACATTATCACACTGAACATAAAACCATAATGCTTACATATGGAGTAAAGAACTTCTTTCTAAAAATAACAATCATTAGGTTTCTACAAAGAACTACCCCTGGTAAAAATTATGGAATTATCACACTCAGATGATATTTACTTGGGTCTTTATTAAGCAATAAATAAACTAATAACAGATAAGATCCAAAACATTTTTCTTTAATAGCTGAACATTCTGATTTCATGAAATATTCCCTAAACAAACTAGATTAAATTATTTGAATTAATGGTGTAATTTTTTCCAAGCCATACAGAGAAATATATTTGCACTCTGTTATTAGATTATTTACTGCTTTATAAAAAATCAAGGTGAACATCTTCTAAGTATGCTAATTCCATATTTTTTTGCCATGGGTAGTTTGTCAAAACTCTAATGGGAGACATCTACAGATGTAAATAAGGCTGAACACTGATTGCAAAGTGTGTGTTGGGGCCCAACAAGCATAACTCAGTTATAGATATCCCTGGAACATATTTGGATAAATGTATTCATACAATGACAGAGACAACTTGTAGACTTAATGCCATATCATATAGCCACCATTATTCAAGCAAAGGAAGGAGCTACATATTAATTGGTAGCTGTCTCTAATATTTGGGTATTTTAGCATGTACACAATAGATTAATATTTCATTTGGAAGGGTGTTTTTTTTTTATTCTATTATTTCCTGATAAAGTCAAATGGCTCAGTAGGTTAATATATATATTATATATGGGTAAATAGTAGGGCAGACTAGGTTCTTCAGCTTTGGTGAGACAGCTAGTCTAGGAGAAGGAAAACTCTGAATTCAAACCTGTTAAACTCTGCTTAAAAATTGCCCTGGTGTCATATCCTGCCCAAGCGGAGGGGTTGGTAAATATATATATATATATATATATATATATATCACATATTAGAACTATGATTAAATAACACTATTTGCCCAGTCAGCTGGGGCTGTAGAATACACTGACTGCACCTCTGCAGAGGGGTAAGACCCCCCCTAACAAGTGTCCTGGATATGACACTAAACAATCTGATGGTGAGGTTCCAGCAGTGCTGGAGCTTTGGGGAATGCGGAGTACCCCTTCATTGCCATCGCTCCCAGGTCCACTCTGGCCCGGAGTGGTAGCACCTGATAGGGCCCTATCTATGGGTTAAATAGAACTAACAGCATACTTATGCTAAAATGAATTGAATAAACTAAATAGCTTGAAATAGAATCGTTTTTGACAATTAAACCATACTTACACTTAATCTGCGTGCTTATGCTTAACTGAATTATTTCAAATAGAACTGTTTTTCGACATTAAAACTGTATTTACACTTAACTGAATTATTACATATAACTGCTTGAATAGTTTGAAATGGAAATGTTTTTGACAATTAAACTGAACTGTTTTCATTAGAACAGATTATTTACATAAAAATGGATTTGGCATTAAATAACCTACAAAGGTTGATATGCCATAAAACCAAACAAACCAAACCAAACCAAATAACACTATACCATTTACTGGAGTTCTATGTTGTTATTTTACGTGTTTCTTGTTTCTTTTTTAATTCTCATTTCTGTTTTCTTTTGCTTTTGTTTGTAATTTTGCTTCTTGGGAAGTTGGGTTGAAGAGTATCTTTTAAGGTAAGATCAGGCTCCCAAGAATGGGTTTGAATTTTGTATTTCATTTATAATGAATAAAGACATTTTTCTTTCTTTCTTTTTCTTACACACACACACACACACACACACACACACATTCTTTGTGTCAACATTTTTGTCATAGGAAATAGAATCAGCAACCTAAGTTCAAATCTTAGATGAAGCTGTTTGCATCTCTCTTTCTGTTAATGCTTTTGGGAAAGGCATTAATTTATCAGTTCTTCCTCCAGCTACAGGTAAATAGTAGAGCAGACTAAGTTCTTTAGACTTGGTTAGGTAACCACTCTAAGGAGAAGGAAAACATTGAATTCAAACCAGCTTTACTCTGCTTAAAAACTGACCGTCTGTCACATCCTGCATTAGGAAAAGTGGGTTGCGTAAATAGTACACACATACATATCATCATCATCATTGTGTCAATAGCCCTGAGTCCCTTGTCACTCTCTCTCTCTCATTCTCTCCCTATCTTTCATTGCTCCTTGCAAGTTCTCTTGACTGCATCCAGTGTCTGTACATAGCTAGTGTATTTAAGTCTTTGCTGGTTGGCCAGCACTGGCACGTCTATGTGTAGGAGTCCATAGGAGAACATCACTTTTGAGTTTGCCCTTACTTCTCCTGCAGTACGCAGTATATGTTGTTCATCTAACTTCGATCTTTTGTGAGATCAGAAGTAAGAGGCCATAGAGTGCTGTTTCCAGGATTTGTTCAAAACAGGATGCAGCATTCTTGTGTAATTCCAATCTAGCTTTTTCTCCATTTTTATTTGGGTCCAAGGAGTGCAACCATACATTAGTATTGACACAGCCACAACTTGGAAAAAATCCCATTCTATTTTACCAGAGAGATCATATTTCCATATAATCAACAACCTGTAAATAGTAGTCCATGTCTTCCCTATGTGTATGTTCACTTTGCTTTCAGTAGATGAGATATTGCTACTAAGATATGTAAACTGGTCTACTAATTTCAGATGCTTGCCATTTAATGTGGAAATGGTTCCTTTTTGTTTAAAACACATGTTTTATTTGCATTTACATTGAGGCTTGTATATATATATATATATATATATATATACATATATATATATACATATATATATATATGTATATATATATATATATATATATATATATATACATATATATATATATATATATATATATATATATATATATATATATATATTAAAGAAGTTTATGGTTCTTACTAGCTCATTTGGTGAGTTAATGGAGGACCAGATGTTGCAATATTGTTAAATTGTGTTCAATATCAAAGATAGAGCTTTTACACACACACACACACACACACACATATATATATATATATATATATATATATATATATATATATATATATATATATTACATGGCAGAGTTTGTAACCCAAGGTTTCATGTTATCTGCATTTATCAGACAGGAGGCAGATAGGTATCAATCACTTTTGGAGAAATTTCTTTTCATACCCATTGCAGTTAAAACTGATGACCAAGGTCCTCAAACTGCCTCCCTAATCTGCCAGATTGGTTCTAAGATGGGTGACTATAGAAACAAATCCTAGGAGGTTGAATGGGTATTTTAGAGAACTACACAGTCGATCTTTAAGGTAATACATTTTTAATTCTTTTGAATGGGACTGAAAGGGAAATGACAGTCTTTCTTTAAAAAAATGAACAAGGAAATGTCAAGAAAACAGAATTAATTACATTAATTTAGTGATATTGGAAGTTCTGTGTAAAAGAAGGAATTCTCTCTAAAGTAGTAATAAATGCTGAAGAATGTGTATTCTTGAATGTGAAATGATTAGTTGGGAGACATGAAGCATGACCAGGGGTAAACAGTGAAGAGAGTGTCCTGGTAGAGATGGTGTTATGAAAGATGGTAGTCGGTTTCATTGCGGAAATCTGTCTTTATTTTATTTCCACTGTGTGATAACTGCTCGTATGTTCTTTGGTTAACCACATGGGAATACAGAATAGCTATCAGCAAGGATAAAGAGAATAGTTGGGTGCAACAAACAAATATAAAGAATTAAAAAGAAAAATATGTTGAATAATATTTAAGAAGAGAAAAAAAAACATGTACAAGGAGCACACAATAAGTTTCCAGACTTTTTTTTCGTATGGGCACTTTTATTGATAGTACACCCATGAACCTCAAGTTCCATTCAAAGTAATCTCCTCCAGCTGCAATGCACTTGTTGTACCATTCCAATAACTTCTGGAAGGCCCCATGGAAGTCCTTTTGTGTGAGTAAGTTAATGACCTTCATCACAGCCTCTTTCATCTCCTCAAGTGTCTTATAACTACAGGCTCTAAGTTTTTCCTTGAGCTTAGGGAATAACCAAAAGTCACAGGGAGCAACATCTGGACTATAGGGAGGCTGAAGAACTGTCTTCATGCCTATCTTGCTCAAAAAGTCTGTGACAAGTATGAAGTTGTGGACTAGAGCATTGTCCTCATGGAAATGCCACTGACTCGATTTGAAGAGTGCTGGCCTCTTCCAACGGAATCTCTTCCTGAACTCCTTTAAAACCTCAACATAGTATTCCTTGTTGACTGTCCAGTGGGAACCCAGTGCATGTAGATCATGCCAATGCTGTCAAAAAAAGGGATCATCAAAAGTTTGTGGGTGGATTTGCTCTGTCTGGCTTTCTTGGGTCTGGGAGAGCCAGCATGCTTCCACTGGGAACTCTGTCTCTTGGTCCCTGGGTCATAGCAATAGATCCAGCTTTCATTGCAGGTCACCAGAGCATCAAGAACTGCAAGATCTGAATCGATCAGCTCAACCATCTCTCTGCTGTCATGACAACATCTTCCTTTCTGATCTTCTCTGAGCACCCTTGGGACAAACTTTGCGCAAATCTTCCGCATCTTCGGTTCCTCACAAATAATTGTGTGTACAGTTCCCACACTGACATCAGACTGTGCACTTATTGTCTCTATGGACACACGATGGTCCTTATCCATGAAATTCTTTATTTGGCCAATCAACTCTGGTGTTCTGAGTTCCTTACTCTTCCCACACCTCTCATCATCCCTAACAGACTCCCTGCCTTCCTTGAATCTCTTATGCCACTCAAAAAAACTCATGCTCGATTCATACAAGATGCTCCAAAAGTGATCTGAAGCATTCCATACGTTTCTGTGACATTTTTCCAAGTTTAAA
Organism: Sepioteuthis lessoniana; assembly: GCA_963585895.1. Classification (NCBI taxonomy): domain Eukaryota; kingdom Metazoa; phylum Mollusca; class Cephalopoda; order Myopsida; family Loliginidae; genus Sepioteuthis; species Sepioteuthis lessoniana. The sequence goes on along the minus strand of OY757921.1, from coordinate 42,209,221 downwards.
ACACAATTTTATTGCATATCATTCTTCTAAAGTGTCCTCACATCCAGATTGCATTTTTGAAATTCACCAGCTGTGAGAATCAGGCTTTAGTAAGGTGTATTCCAATTGCTGCTGTAGCTGTTCATTTGAAGCTGAAATCATAAAAATTGGTCAGTCATCTCATAAGATGTATAGCAATAACATACTGAATTTTCAAGAGTCTACATCAATTTTTAATACCTATACAAAAAAGTCTGGAAACCTATTGAAGGCACCTCGTATGTGACAAACAGAATAAACTTTAATAGACAAAATACATATGGAAAACATTACAAAATAATATGTCTGATAGAATGATCTAAAGATATAAATGATATATAAAGATATAAACAATATATAAATGATATATAAAGATATAAAGATATAAGTGATATGTATGATAGAAAGATAGAGAGATATAGATGATATATAAAGATATAAACAATATATAAACGATATATAAAGATATAAAGATATAAATGATATGTATGACAGAAAGATTGACTAAATGTTATGTAATTTCTTAGAGTGTATACCATGAATGAAAGAAATTGAAAAGCTTGCGGGAGTTAATGCATGAATAAAGTAAAAAATATAAAATAAAACAAATAAAATACAAAACTAAAAAATTAAGCCAATAATGAAATAGGAAAATAAAACAAATATGAAAATATGAAAATAAAACAAAATAAGATATCCCACAATTCCACTTTGGCTGAAAATTTAATTTTCAGGACCAAAATGTAAAACAGCTTCTTCAGGCTTTGTTGACCCACTGGATAATACATGCATTTTGCAGTCTCCAGGTAGGAGCTGTCCAAACTCTACAACCTTTATAATAATAATGCATAGGCTTAATAAAAAAAAAGTCCCACTAGAGAAACCTATTGTTACATAATAGATTGGTGAAATTTATTATTGAAAGGTAGTGTAGCATTCAAATTAAATTATAACTGTTAGAATGGCTGGCAAAATACCATGAGAATGTTACTTAATTTAAGTGATGTATGGTAATCTCACGGTTTATCTGAATCCATGACTATGATTGGATTAAGAAACCTGGGAAAATAATTGAACAAGTTAATTATCTAGCTGAGACTCATCAAAGTGATATGTGCACATAGAAGTGGCTGGTTTATTTTTTTTTTTCCCAACGAGAAATGTCTCCATGTTAAAACAGTAAAATAGCATGCTGTCCTTGGAAAAATAAAGGATATGGACTATCATCATCAACATAAGACAGCGTGGAAATCAAAGACGATCACAGCTGAAGAAGATAGCATTGTGTTATTTGACACTATAAGCTTCCTTTATGAGCTGTGAGAAATGGTGGCTGTATGGTTCCACTTTGTCTAGTGGATGAGAAACTGACTCTGACTTCCCTCACCATAAGTGAGTGCTGATACACATATGTGATTCCTTATATATCCAATGAACAGATTGAGCAATAAACTTCTGACTCCTGTAACTAGCTTACAGATTTTGGTTGCTTGGCTTAGAAATATGTGTTCTTTAAAATTCTTATTTTCAACTTGTCCAAATTAAATGAAGCTCATTGGCATAAGGGTTAAAGTGTTTGCCAATGGTCTGGGAGACTGGGTTTCAATTCCAGGTTGAATCATACCGAAGACTCAAAAATTGGTACTTGATGCCTCCTTGCTTAACACTCAGCATTATAAGGTACTGATTAAGGATAAGTGGAGCAATCTAGGGAAAGGAGTAGTGCCTTTCCCTTCTTTGATGTTGTAGCGATTGAAAAGAGAGCCTTTGGGTCACCTTCGACGACAGTTGACCAACTTACTTATTTTCTTCTATTGAGGAGGTGCTCAATGCATAATGGTTCTTGAAGGAAGTGAACTTGGCTACCTGGGTTAAATTCTTGGATGAGGCTGTTTGCATTTCTTATAGTGCTACTACCCTTGGGAAAGGCATGAATCCAATTATTCCCCCCCCAGCTATGGATAAATAATAGAGCAGACTGTGCTCTTTAATCTTGGAATATATGTTTGAGATTTTAACACAGGTTGCTATATCTATTTCTTATGACAATAACCATTATGCCACAAGCACATTGCCAAACCAGTATAAGTGAAGAGAGTGGAAAAGTCTCATCCTCTTTATCTGTAGGATGTCTTAGAAACAAGACTTGAACTGGAACCTTTTTCATTCCCATCAAACCTTGAATAGCATTAACATGAAATCACAAAATTACACAGCATATAATATTCTAAGATTACTTCCTTACACAAGGGCACTTTTTATTTAACACAGTCAACAACAAAATAATTCTTTTCAAATATGTAAGTCTCTCACAAACTTTCATATCTCTAAGGATTGATTGGTTTGGTTCAATAGCATATCACCCATTGTAGGTTATTTAATGCCGAATCCAATTTATACATATATATTAGATACATATGATTTGTAAACATAAGTCAACAAAGTTAAATAATTCCAAGTTTTGTTATGCATCCTTAACAATTCAATTAAATGTCAATCATTTGTTTACACAGAGTTAAATGATGAAGTTCTTTTGTTATAAAGAACAAAATATTACCGCTAAACCCATTGTAAGTGATTGATTTATCCACTTTTCCACTTATCTTTATCATAGTTAAATGATCAAACAGTTCTATTTTTAACAATTCAATTTAGCATAAGTAATTTGTTTGCACATAGTTTAAATATCAAACACTTCTATCTGATCAATAAACAAAACTCTATCAAGTGCTACCACTCCGGGCCAGAGTGGACCTGGAAGTAATAGCAATGAAGGGGAACTCTGTATTCCCCAAAGCCCCAGCATTACTGCAACCACACCATCAAATTGTTTAGTGTCATATGCAGGACATTCATTGTGGGTGTCTGATCTCTTTGCAGAGAGGCTGTCAGTGTATTCTACAGCCCCGGATGACGAGGCTTATCTCTTAGGAACTACACATACACATATGTTTGATAAAGACATTTTTTGGAGGTGCCCGTGGTGTAATGGTTAGCGTCGTAGGAAATGGACACAGCGACGTGAGTTCAAATCCTGGACGAGACTGATTGCATTTCACATAGCACTAATACCCTTGGGAAAGGTATGAATCCAATTATTCTCCCTCCAGCTATGGGTAAATAGTAAGACAGACTGGGTTCTTCAGCCTTGGTGAGGCAACTAGTCTAGGAGAAGGAAAACTCTGAATTCAAACCTGTTAAACTTCGCTTAAAAATTGACCTTGTGTCATATCCTGCCCGAGCGGAGGGGTTGGTAAATATGGATAAAGACATTTTTACACCATTGCCTTCGTTTATTCCTGTTGTATTCTTTCTATTTAGTTTGATCAGGTTATAAAATGTTGTTATTCGTATATAATTGTTCTTATATTCGTTCTTGAGAGGAAACCACATTCTCCATGGGTGAATACAGTGGACAAATTTAGACATTCCAACCAAGTTGTAACAATTTTTGCCAAACCACCAAAGAAATATGTGAGCTAAAATTAACCTGATGTAATATTATACCATTTTTCATAACTAATTTCAGATTCATTTTTTGTAGTTACTCTAAATGGGAGGGGGAAGCCCCCATGGTGTAATGGTTAATGTGTTAAACAGCAACATTGAAGTAAGTGAGTTCAAGCTCCAGTCACACTATTACATTCACTTTCAGACTAATACCCATGGGAAAGGTATGAACTCTCAATATCCCTCCAACTATAGGTTAAATAGTACCACTACTGTCCTTCTTTGGCATTGTATAATCCATGAAGTTTGATATGTCATTAAACAAAGTAACCAAACCAAACTTAGATGAGAGCAGTACTAGTTTGAATCAATCATTTGATTCTCTGGAAGAACTCATAATAATAGATATGTAGGGGTCTAATAGATAATTATCTCTCTTAGAGAATGGATATGTCCATTTGGGGCCATGTAGGGTGTCACTTGATAGTTCCAGAAACTATTTTTGACTTCTATTTGCCTCTATTCTTTGAACAGTAGAAACATTGTCTCTGACTCTACCAGGGAATGATAAAGCCATATGGCATTATTACTCACACTTGTCAAGTAATTTTTTTCTTTTTTTACTCCTTTCTGTTACTGCTAATAGAACTGTGACATTAGAAGCTCTTAGTTGCAGATAGAGTGCACTAACATATATGTATATTGTTATGAGCATGGTTTTATAAGTGGGTGTATGTATATATATCTATGTAGAGGTCAGAATATCTGTGCATATGTGTATATATATATATGCCTGTGAAAGTGAGCATGTCTGCATGGTATAGGCTTAGCATATGTTTTGTAGGAGTTAGACATATCTTTGTGGGTATGTGTGTGTGAGTATATGTAACATATATGTATTTGTGTACATGTATGTGTGAGTATGGGGTGATATTCAAAGATGAATTGGAAAGGCTGGTCAAAAGTTCCTGAAGCAATAAAATCAGAAAGAAAAAATGATTCTAGGTGAAAATGTTTCTAGGTGAAAAGGTTGGTTTTTAATGTCCATCTTATACACAAATTTGTGGTCCTAAGCATGATTGTCTGTCAAGTTTAAGGGCCTTTAAGATAGGTAGTTTGTGTTGAGGAAGAGGTAATAAGCACTCCATATATATATATATATATATATATATATATATATACAGGTTTGCGATCAAGAAATAAAATTTGCCCAGGTAAAAGTAGTAGCAAGATCGAGCCTTACCAGTTCAGCTCAGTTTGCAGTTGGAATTGAACTCAGGCTGAAACAGAAGGAAAAGAATGGGTTAAGCTGTCCTTCTGCTAAGGTTACACAGAGCTAAGAGTTATAGGTAGAATAAAAGAAACTTGTATGCAGTCTATATTGTAATAACAAAACCCAGACCCAGTTTTGCACAGGGTCACATGCACATACCTTTTTTTAAGTAAAATATCAACAGAATTTGCTTTTGTTCTTTTTTTTCTTCTTATGGATCTGTCTTATGGCTTGTGCAACTTTAATCCAAACCTGTAAAACTAACAATGTGAGGTTGTATCATAATGCAGCAAAATGGTGCAAGCTGCAGGCAATAGTTGCACAGAACAATATGCATGTAATTCTGCTATAGAGTTTTTTTCTTTTTATATTACTTGTATTTATATTATGTACATAAAAAGTTGAATGATTGTGTATGTTTAAATTAGCTTATTTTGTCTTTCCTTCTAATGTGTTCAGTATTAGTATATCACTAATGCTAATATTGGTCCTTAGTGAGTAGGGACTTGACTAAATATCTTCTTTATCTCCAAGTATATTGGAAGAGTTCCCATGGCATAATGACTAAAGTATTGGACTACAACCTTGAAGTAACAGAGCTTGAATTCCAGTTGTGTTATTTTGTTTACTTTTAGACTAACACACCTGGGAAAAGTATGAACCCCTTTCTGCTTCCAGCTATGGATTAGATTGTATCACTGCTGCTCTTCTACAAGGATGGTATTGAAATTAAATATCCCACAAAGGTTGATATGCCATTAAACAAAGAAACCAAACCCAATTATATCAATAGAGACTTTCCTTCTTGTATCATATACACAACAACAACATGTTTGGATGAAGACTGGTCTGGCCTTTGGTATGGTGAGTGGTGGTTCACCTGTCTCATAATCACTTGCATTTCATGTTGTAAATTTTCTACTTTTCATTGGCTCATCAGAATTTGTTTCAAAAACAAAACAAAACCTTTAAAAAACAGTTCAGTAGGTTTATTTAACTTATATAAAAGTCATATATCAAAGTAACTAATATAACCAAACTGGTGCAAATGATTTTCAATGCTTGATTTGTATATTTTTAGCATGTTGGCTGTCACCCATATTGTATAATGTTAATTATTCTCAAGTAACATCTTGATTCGATTGCTGCAACCTTAGCTGGTCTACTCAGCCATGGAACATTGTTCAGTGAGAAATTTCCTCATGTGATGCATTCACAGTAGCTTGACAATAACCTACACAACTCTTTTAATTTGAAATGAAGTTTTACTTTTTTTAAAATAAAGAAAATCATAATATGTTGTTCTGGGGTAAAAATTTGCCTTTCACCATTTTGTCCAGTGGTATTTTCTGAAAGGCATTTTTAGCAGATATGACTTGTTAGCAGCAGATATGGCTAAGTATCAGGCCACAGAACCCAATCAGCCCATGTATTTGCTGCCAGCAGCTGAGAGAAAAAAAAGGGTCCTTTCAGTCCCAGTGGCGCCGGTGAAGTGAGATCAGATTTTTCTTTGGTGCCAGGAATTATATCTTCCAGGAATATGCAGATTTTGCTTCCTATCAGAGGCTTCTAGAAACTGCTATATTTTTTAGATTTATTTTATTTTATTTTTTATTCTATTGTTTTTTTTTTAAATCCCCACAGATACCAGGATTTTATTATTTCTAATGGAACATTATACAATCAGAATAAATAGTATTTATATCATCATCATCATCAAGATGCACTGACAGCACAAGTTCCCTGATTCTCTCTCAGCATCTATCCCTAACATCCATCACTCCTGGCAGGTCTTCCAGGCTGCATCCAGTGTTTGCACAGAGCTGATGTATGGAGGTTTTTTGTTAGTCTGCTTACACAGGGACATCCATGTGTAGGAGTCCATCTATGAGTGGACGACACTGATGAATTTGTCCTTACTTCTCCAGCAGTGCCATACATGTCTTGTTCACCTCACTTGGATGGTTTGTGAGATGGTTGGCAGGTGGTTGTATAGCTTCTGTTTTGTGGGGTGTTGTTTCCAGATTTTATTCAATATAGCATGCAATATTCTTGCGTAGTTCTAATTTAATTTTTTTCTCTATGTGTTTTGTCAGTATCCATGTAGTGTATCTATACAGTAGAATGGACATAGCCACAGCTTGGAAGAAATCTTGTTTTATTTTATCTGATAGATCAAATTACCATATCAATAGCATTTCATGCCTTTGCTGGGCATATGTTGACATGTCTTTCAGCTATGTAAACTGGTCTACTAATTTTAGAGGCTTCTCACAGTGTAAAATAATTTGGGTAGTAATTAATTATATCAATTATTCTATCAATAAATGATTATATTGATTATTTTATTATTTATTTTGGTGAGGTTATGGACTGGTTACAAATCTTTGAGTGTAAGTGTTGCTCTTCACAAAGGTCAAATGTGTGTACTGGTGGTGACTGGGTTTAACACCTCACATCAAAATAATGTAGGCGAAGACAGGTTATGAATAATAAACAAATCAAGGCTTGTCGACTGGCATGGGGAAAGTTAATGACATATTTTCTAATATGACTTGCTGATGCCTTAATTAAGATGATATTATATAAGAAAAAATAATTTTGGATTCAAGGGAGAGTTAAGATTTGAAACCCAAAGAGATAAGTTGAGTTAGACATTGGTGCAGGTTGGTGAGAGGTTTGTAGCTGCAAGCAAGATTCGCTCATAAACCCTTAGAAGGTCTTCCTCTCATCCTTGAAGTTTGTGTTGGACTGTTAGAATTGGAGACATTCAGATTTAAGACTTTTTTGTATTTCAAATAAAAGAGTCATCTGTTTTTATTTTTTAATTGTAATATTCATGGGTCATTGTGTTACAAGAATAGAGATGATTCCTTCTTGTTTGTTTATGAAATTCTATTTTTAGTGATGGAAGGGGTTACAGTTCTATTTTTTAGTTTTCATTCTATAGAGTTTGGTAATGAATAATGTCTAAAAATATCCATTTTGATTGTATAGTGTTCCATTGGAAATAATAAAATAATAGTATCTTGAATGTAGAAGAAAATTAACATTTTGTAAAAAAATTACTTGTGGTGTTTATAGGCAATACTGTATATATGTGTGTGTGTGTGTGTGTGTGTGTGTATGTATTGGTGTAAGCTATGCATGAAAAAATAATCACAGAAACGAGAGTAGAAAATGTTTTTAAATATATAAGTTGTTAAGTAAAGTTGGCGACCTTAGTCAAGGGCAACACGAAGGCTCCCTTTTCAATTGCTACAACACCGAGGTGTAAGGGAGGGTGCAACCCCTTTCCCTGAATTGCTCCACTTTACCCTTGATCCTAACCTTATAATGCTGAGAGCTAAGCAAGGCGGCATGAAGTACCATTTTTTGAGTTTTTGATATGACTCGACTTGGGATTGAACCCCGGTCTCCCAGACCATTGGTGAACACTCTACTCATTAGGCCAATTGCTCGGTTTTTATTTATATAAATTTCAAAATTCAAAACCTGTCTGGATTAATAAATTTATATATATAAATTTATTAATCCAGACAGGTTTTGACTTCGGCCATAATCAGAGGATGTTTATTTTATGACTATTTACATTTCAAGACTGAAAAACTTATGAATGCTGCAGAATAGGCTTCATGAGTGAATAAAACTTGAACTTTAAAACTTAATAATTTAAACATTTGATTTTGCTGGTTTGTATGAGCTGTTTCCAATGTTGTTTTGTATCTTGAAGATGTTGTTAAGTAGGAATATTAGTCTAAGAAGTAATGAATTTTTTAATAATCAATTTTTTTGACATTGTAATATGTATTTGAGGGTTAAAATATAATGTTTTTTTAGGTATTTTAGTTTGTTTTTGAGTCCATTTGAGGTAATGGTCTTAAAGATATAATATTCATCTATATTCAAACCTTTGCAGCCCAGTCAGCTGAGGCTATAGAATGCACCAACTGCATTTCTGCAGAACAGTAAGATCTCCCCTATGAGTGTCAGATTAAATACAATTTCAAAGTTGTATTCAATCCCAAAAAGAAAACTCAACTTACACTTTTTATTCTCTCTCTCTCTCTCTACATATATATATATATATATATACAAAGAGAGAGAAGGAAAGAGAGAGGGAGAAAAAAGCAGGAGAGAGAGAGGCACTTGTGGTGTGATGGCTACTGTCATGGAAAATGAATACCGTGACATTCACATCCTGGACAAGGCTGTTTGCATTTCAGATGATACACTTGAGAAAGGTATATATTCCACTATTCTCCCTTAAGCTATGGGTAACTAGTGGGGCAGATTGAGCTCTATAACCTTGGTATAGTAATGGGTCTTGGAAAAGAAAAATTCCTAATTCAAACTTGTTAAGCTCCACTTAAAAAAAAATTGACCTTCTGTCACATCTTGCTTGAGTGGAGGGGTTGTATATATATATATATATATATATACATGGAAGGGAATAATGGAAGTAAATCCGACAATATAGAGAAAATTAATAAACAAGGTAATCCAAGAAGAAGAATTTAATGGGAAAGAAAGTCAGTTGATGCTATAATGTTTCTGTTTTAATGAACTGTCATCAGAATAAGGAAGGATGATATCTTGTGATGTTGAATCACTGATGGATGTTTAATAAAACACAAAAATAAAAAAGAAATACTATATCCTTATTTTTGTATTTCATTATTGTAGCATAGATACTGTGATATTATCATTTATGACCTGATCAAAAAACCATCTTAAACTTAGGCCACTGGTGGAGAATTTTTTAAAGCCACCTCTGAAGTGATGTTAGATTCTCAAGTGGATATAGAGATCTGTTTTGGTCTGTGAGCAAACCTGAGACATAAAAAAGACTTAAAGTAAATTTCTATGAGTCAGCCAAAGAGGTATCTTACCCTTTTTGCAGAGAAATTGAAGTCATGCATAAAAACAGATATATGCAGGCATATTTGATGATAATCATTCCTAAAGAAGTGATTTTTTCCCATAGAGTTCACACAGAAAAGTAAAGATAAAAGTCAATAAAGACTTTTTAAGGCTATTGACTCTTTAGTTAAAAGTTTCTGGTGTGCTCTTGAGAAGGGAGATTGGTCAACTGGATTAGATAATACCCAAAAGGGAGTAGTAACAGCTTTATTCTAGAGAGGTAGGAGTAAGGATAGAAGATGGTAGTTATGAGTGGAAGTCAGAGATGCCAAAGAAGGAAAGTTGGAGTTGCTGGGTGGGTTAGCACTTTAACTGCCACTAAGAGTTTAGACCATTGCCCAAAATTGGAAAATTTCAGTTGAAACAAAGGAAAATAAAATGTTTCTATGCCAACCAGTCACAACCCAGTTCCAAGTGAAATATTATTTAAACTGGGGATTTTAGGGCTTTAGCAGAGCAGAGTCAGAACAGAGGAAAAGCACAACAGAAAAGGGCTGAACAGACTAGCTGACTTCAGCCAAGTCTACTGAAGAGCTCAGAGAAAAGAGTCATCACTTAGATTGAATCAGAATTGAAAACTTGGTCAAGAAATGTGCCAAGAATTGCCTGAGATATATTTTTTGAGCACATGATTGCATTCCCACCAATAACCACTAATTAGACATCCATCACTCCTGCAGGTGCCCGTGGTGTAATGATTATCGTCATAGGAAATGGACACGGTGATACGAGTTCAAATCCTGGACGAGACCGATTACATTTCACATCGCACTAATACCCTTGGGAAAGGTATGAATCCAATTCTTCTCCCTCCAGCTATGGATAAATAGTAGGACAGACTAGGTTCTTCAGCCTTGGTTAGGCAACTAGTCTAGGAGAAGGAAAACTCTGAATTCAAACCTGTTAAACTCCGCTTAAAAATTGACCGTGTGTCATATCCTGCCCGAGCGGAGGGGTAGGTAAATATGATCACTCCTGCAGTTTTAAGTAAGATTAACGTCAGTATTTTTGTTTTCTTTCCTGTGATATGAATAATTGCATTGAAGTTGAAAAGAGTTGTTGTCTCATTATATAACTATCAAGCCACTTTTAGCCATAGTGTATCAACTCTTGCAGCAGATTTCTGATTGTTTGAGATCAGATACAACGTGGGCACTTGACCAAACTTTTGACAACTGTAGAGGTCATCACAACCCATAGTTGTTGGAGGAATTCTGATATTGACAGCCATTATCAGATATTCAATGAGCCATTAAGTCCATCAGTAAAGGTGGAGTTATAAAACAAAGTTAAAGACACTTTGTGAGAGCCATTTTCCTACCTATGTGATCATTGGACCAAAACTCTTTCTGATGGTTGCATAGGTGAGAAACTGACAGACATCAAGTGCTTTTAACTGTGTCTATTCTATTCTCACTTAGATTTATATAGGTTCTATTATTGATATAGTGACTCTTTGTTTATAAATCTACCAAACTACTCCATTAGTATATATATATATATATATATATATACTGGAAAAATGAAAACCAAATTGTTTAAAATAACAATTTATTCATATATGTTTCAATTTTTACTACTTCATCAGATATGTTGTCATTATGAATAAATTTCATAGTGTCTGTTGCACCTGAAAAAACTAAAATATATTATATAAATCAATTGTCATTTTTAACAACTTAGTTTGAATCTTTCAGCCATATTTTTTGTCTACATTGTCTCAAATATTCATTATATATATATATATATACACACACACACACACACACACACACATATGGGTTTTGATCCCACCTTTGAGCATCCTACGTGTCTAGCCACACTGAAGAGTTCTAACAGAACGAAACAGTCTGTCTGTGGATGACAATATATACGCTCCCCCATGGGGATCGAGTACTCTGGCAAAGGAATTTTTGGCCACCGCTAGCATAATGCAAAGCTCTTTGAAAGAATTGAGCACTCTGGTAGCTGATAGGGTATAAAAATATAAACAATCAGACGCTGCTGCTGCTGTTGCTACATAATACCTTAAAAATTCCCTTAGCCAACGTGGTACGCTTGTTGGCAGAGCGGTCTGAGACTAAGTCTAACATAATGTTGGACGGATTTCAATCCCGCCTTTGAGCATCCTACGTGTCTAGCCACACTGAAGAGTTCTGATAGAACAAAACAGTCTCTCTGTGGATGACAATATATATATATATATATAATTTAGGATAGCTTAGATACAAAGTCAACAGCCCTTGGGGACAGTCAGTTTTTCATTTATGTGAGCATCAGACCAATATTTCTTGGTCTGATGTTCTCAGTGTTGGTGGCCCATTTTGGCACCAGTTTAATGAATCACCAATGGGCCGGGAGACTGGGGTTCAATCCCAGATCGAGTCATACCAAAGACTCAAAAAATGATACTTGATACTTCCTTGTTTAATACTCAGCATTATTAGGTACATTTCAAGGGAAAAGTGGAGCAATCCAGGGAATGGAGTAGCACCCTCCCCTAAACCTCGGTGTAGTAGCTATTGAAAAGGGAGCTTTTGGGTAGCCCTTGACTACAGTTGCCAACTTTACTCACTAATTAAGTGTAATCTCAGAAAAAAACTAAATTCAACACAGTGAGCTGGTTATATGCTTTAGTGTTACTTTCATCCCCAGCAAAAATATGAGAACAAAAACATGAAACAAAATTTTTATGAAAATATGGATTTTCCATTGATTAATATAATGTGAACAAAGGCAGAAGACTAAATTTTTCAGTTAGAGAGTTACAAATGAAACAGATAAACAAAACTTGAAAGATTTGGGGCTTTAGTAATTTCTTGGCCCTTCTGACAAAAGAGTTTCTCATCCTTTCTCTAATGGTAGTTGAATTTCAGTAACCCATTATCAGAGCTGCACTGAACATTTCAACATTTGAATAAAAGTGGCTATATATATATATATATAATGTGTTTGTCCACTTCTTTTTGTTATCTGCACAGGAATGATAGTTGAATTTCAGTAACCCACTATCAGAGCTGCTCTGAACATTTCAACATTTGAATAAAAGTGGTCAGATATCATATATATATATATATATATATATACATATATATATAATGTGTTTGTCCACTTCTTTTTGTTATCTGCACATGAATGATAATCAACAGCTTTTGAGTTCTGTCAGGGAGCAACTGCCATCAAGATCTGCTGGTAATATAATAGCAGTTTTTGCCCACAATGTCACAGGACATGTATCATTTTAGAAATAAAAGATTTAAAATTCTACCCCCAACATTTCATAGTATCTGATGAAGTTGTCTTAAGTTGTCTTAGTAAAACATGTCATCATATGAATAAATTGTTTATTTCAACAACTTAGTTTTCATTTTTCAATCATATTTCCTAACCACACACACATACACACACACACACACACACACACACACACACACACACACACACACACACACACACACACACACACACATGTTGATGAGAAGCAATATTAATCACAAAACACAAATCAAATAATTTTCAAATTTTAAAAGCTCCTAATTATTTAGTGTCCAGGGTCTGTTTCCATAATGATTTATGTTTATAAGTTCTATTCTAATAAAACAAAACAAAAAAAAAACAATTTCATTGTATCTGATTGGTTTGGTTCTATGATATGTTAACCATTGTTGGTTATTTAAAGCTAAATCCTGTTTTTACATATATATATTAAATATATGATTTGTAAACACATTTTGCAGATACATACAGTTGAATGATCAAATAGTTTTATTTCTAACAATTCAATTTAGCATAAGTCAAACTTAAATGGTTCCAAATATTACTATGTATCACTAACAATTCAATTAAATATCAGTCATTTGTTTACACACAACTAAATGATCAAACAGTTCTATTTCAAACAATTCAGTTAAGCATAAGTCATTTGTTTGCACTCAGTTTAAATGTCGAACAGTTCTACTTGACCTATAGATAGAACCCTATCAGGTGCTGCCACTTCGAACTATAGTGGACCTGGCAATAAAAGGATGCTCTGCATTCCCCAAAGCTCCAGCATTAATGGAGTCTCACTATCAGATTGTTTAGTGTCATATCCAGGACACTGGTTGGGATAGTCTTACCCCTCTGCAGAGATGCAGTCGGTGTATTCTACAGCCCTATCTGACTGGGCTGTCATTGTATCTGGTGAAGTTGTTTAGGTGAAACATGACATCATATGAATAAATTGTTTATTTCAACAACTTGATTTTAATCTTTTCAGTTGTATTTCTTTACCAGTGTTTGATATCATTATCAAGATGATCTATCACATACATTCTTTTTTTTTTATCATATAGTGTGAAAGCACATGCAATACCCTGCCCTCATCAGGCATCAACCAGGGTTTCGGTAGCTCAAGGCGGTACTGCCACTCCTGGCGCTACCAAGCAGCTTTTGCCACCGGACAGGGTATTTAAAAGAAAAATATAGTACTTATCTTATGCATTTGAACTAACAAACAATTTACTTTTAATCACTTGTTGGGTGGGAAGAGTTCCTGGGGTGTAGTGACTAAAGTGCTGAACTGCATCATTGTGGTAAGTGAGTTCAAATTCCAGTAACACTATTATGTTAACTTTTGGACTAATAGTATTAGGAAAAGTACAAACCCATTTAGTCCTCCAGTTAACTTAGTACCTACAAGAATAGATTTAGAATTAAATAACCTATGAAGGTTGATATGCCATTCAACAAAGAAACTAAACCAAACCAAAGTTGCCCAGTAAACTGAGGCTGCAGAATACACTGAATGCTTTTCTGTATAGGGTAAGACCCCCCCAACGAGCATTCTGGATATAACACTAAACAATCTGATGGTGAGGTTTGGGGAATGTGGAGTACCCCTTCATTGCCATTGCTCCTTGGTCCACTCTAGCCCGGAGTGGTAGCACCTGATAGGGTCCTATCTATCGGTCAAATAGAACTAAACTATGTACTTATGCAAAACTGAATTACTTGAAATAGAACTGTTTTAACATTTAAAATGGATACTTATGCTAAACTGAATTGTTTGAAATGGAACTGTTTTTGTATGCTAAACTGAATTCTTTGAAATAGAACTGTTTTAATATTTAACAGTGTGTAAACAAAAAATTATACTTATACTAAACTAAATTGTTTAAAATAGAATTGTTTGACTAAACTGAATAGCTTGAAATAGAAATGTATTTGACAATTAAACTGTGTACTTATGCTAAACTGAATTGTTTGAAATAGAACTGTTTATCTATATAAAAATGGATTTGACATGAAATAATCTACAAAGGTTGATATGCCATAAAACCCAAACAAACAAACAGACAAAAAAAAAATCAAAGCTAATCACTTGGTTTTGAGAGTTAAAACAGGAATATCATGCAAGAGTTACATTTTATAGCAATCAACATAAGGTTTGTAGTTCATCATAGTTTGTGGTTTTTGAATGTTAAATCCTGGGAAAATATTTTTTAATAGAAATAAATACCAACCAAAAGTTAATAATGGTTGACAATGCATCAGCCTCTAATAGAAATTCAAAATAATATGACCAGAGATAACTTTATTAATTTTTTACTCATATTTTCTTTTATCTTGATTTTAGTAGCTATTCATAGTAACTACTCAGATTACCAATAAACAAAGAAAAAGAATAAGATATTGTTGCAAACCTTGTATAACATGAATATCAGAAAAAGGAATAAGTCAGTCAAGGTTATCTTGACCTAACCTAATTGGATCCAGATACACAAGATTATTTTTATTAACAATTCTTACTTTTTTCAATCAACAGAAAATTGCATTCTTTCCAAGTATATCCATTTTTTCCCTTTTCAGTAACCTGACTGTCAATAATTCATATAATGAAAGAATCTGAGCAAACAAATTTTCAAAATATAATTTGCTATCCAAAAGTTCAGGGAATTTGAATGGCAAACTGAATGTGTAAAACTTTCACTTACACACAACCAATTTAAATAAAACTATGTTTTATCCAAGAGTACAACAACGAGAGGTGTTTATGGTGTAACGGTTATCATCATAGGAAGGGAAACTTGGCTACTCAAGTTCAATTCCTGAACAAGCTTGTTTGTATTTCATATCATGCTAATACCCCCAGGAAAGGTATAAATCCAATTATTCTTCCTTCAGCTATGGGTAACTAGTAGAGTAGACTGTTCTTCTTAACCTTGCTATAGCAACCAGTCAAAAAGGAAAACTCTGAATTCAAACCAGTGATAGACATAGAGAGGGATGGGCTCTGCTAGGCTACCCCTGCCCAAGACAGATTATATAAGTAGCACTCCTTGCAGGATTAGTCTTAAACAATGAGATTTGAACAATTTGGAGATTTAATATACATCTATCTTTTCAACAAGTCTCATTTATATCGGTTCTTTAATAGACCAACATGAACTGAAATAAAATAAAAAAGGCCTCTCTCCATTTTTTAGTGGACAAAATTTGTTGCTTATAACTAAGTCCACATGCCAGTTATATAAGAGCATTATCGTTGTAGAAAATGGACAAGGCGACTTGAGTTCAAATCCTGGACGAGACTGATTGCATTTTACATAGCACTAATACCCTTGGGAAAGGTATGAATCCAATTATTCTCCCTCCAGCTATGGGTAAATAGTAGGACGGACTAGGTTCTTAGCCTTGGTGAGGCAACTAGTCTAGGAGAAGGAAAACTCTGAATTCAAACCTGTTAAACTCCACTTAAAAAAAATTGACCTTGTGTCATATCATGCCTTAGCAGAGGGGTTGGTAAATATGGTTATATAAGAGCATGCAAAGAAAACTTCTTGCTTTGGATGGTCATAAGAGAGTGTAGTATCTGTGTGAATTTCAGTGATTCAAAATCCATCTTGGGATCTGTATCATATAACTGTGTTAAGAATATTGCATATTTCAAATACAATTTGAATTTGTATTTGTTATTCATAGTACATATTTGATTTTTATGGGAAGAATGTGAGTTAAAATAAAAAAAATAGAGCAATGCTTGTTTTTTCTTTCTTTTTTTGTGTTATACAGCCACAAAAGGAAGGAACAATATCACGTTTATAAAAATATGTCTCTTCTTTATTTATGCAAGGGTCAAAATGGCTGTAGGAAAGAGAGAGAGGGAGAGAGAGAGGACTGCTATGATTGACACTATGTAGAGACAGATATATTCAGAGCCCTACTTCTTCTTGCTTCTTTGACGATAGATTTGATACAGAGTGGTTCTTAGCCAGGGGGCCACCTGCCCCTTCTCCAGTTTGACGTGTCTACTTGCTTGGCTGCTATCCAAATGACTGACCACGTGACACTTAGGTTGAAAAACTACCACATTATATATTTTCTGGACATCTATATATTTTTCCTTCTCATACAATTCACATGATTCATTTCCGCTGTCCTTTATTTACCCTAAGACAAAGGTGCAATATCCTGTTTACGAAGTCCATAATAACTGGTTGTCAAAGGTCAATATGTAACAGTAGTTTAATTCAGAATTATTCTTTTTTGACTTTTCATCATGTCTAACTTTTGTTGTTGACTGACTAATTTTAATGACATGTCAACCAGTCTTGGGTAATTTTATTCCTACAGTTTAGGGAATCATGTTCCTTGTATGTTCATATTTACATTTTGTATAGTTTTTTTGTACATGGTCCTATTAGATATGAATAATTTTTAAACATGTCTATTTGATTCATAGATGGGGCCCTAACAGGTGCTACCACTACAAGTCAAAGTGGGCCTGGGAGTAATAGTAAAAGGTGTACTCCACACTTCCCAGACTTCCAGAACTGCAGCTTCACTATCTAATGCAGTCAAGTGTCAGGCTCAGGATGCCCTTCTTTGGGGTGAGGATACAGTTAGAATACTCGAAGCCCTGCCAACAGGGTGTATTGGACATATAGTATACTTCTGAGTGAATTCTCTTTCAGCATACTCTCTGTCTTTTAATTGTAATTAAATAAATTTTAGTTACCTTTCATTCATTTCTTTTTAAAGTGATTTCTTTAATGTGTCATTCAAACTACAGTATCACTGTTACATTTTGATCTTACTCTCAGACAATCTATGTTTTTAAGTTACATAGCTTTGACTCTATGATCAGCTAGCTCCCATCCCTTCATTTCTTCTTCAGTTGATCACCTCATGTAACTTTGGTGTCACCATCTTCGGTGTTGTTTGTTATCTTCTGTTGTCATCTATCATTATTCAAAGTTCTTTTCTGCCAGGATGAAAAATGACAATACTACCATAAAGAAATAAAATGTACATATGAAATTTCATGTGAACTTTTTATTTCTAGGTGACTTTTCAATCATTACCCACTGTGGCCTAAATGGGGAATCAGTGAGCAAGATGGAGCATTCAACAGCTTAAATTGAGGGTTTCTCACTAACTGGCTAAAATATGGCCAAATCTACAGGATGTCCTGATAGAAATCCTCCAATGAGAGCCGTGGTCTCAGATTGAATCCGAGTTCAGTGGCTGTCAATCATATTGATTGAACCTATTGTGTTTTTCCACATGTTTTATGGCTCAGGACTTAATTTGGATGCTACACTAAATGTCAAAAATAGATTACAGCAATCTATCATGTAACATAACCCAAAAATAAGTACATCTCAATCTTTTTATAGAAAGTTAATTTTCTTCTCAATGAAAGATACTTGAAACATTGTAACCAAAAATATGAACATGTAGCAGTTCAAAAATAAGTACATCCTTTATATATATTTATACTGGTTTATTTTTGGTTACAGATTCTTAATGTTGTAGGGTTTGGTAATAATACCTAATGATATTCATTTTATTTGTATCATGTCCCACTAAAAATAATAAACTCCTGTATCCTTGATTTAGAAGAGAATTAACTTTTTCTAAAAAATTGGCAGAGGTGTACTTGCCCTCGACTATGGTCACCAACTTTACTTTAGTCTGAACTGTATGTAACACTATGTGGGTGGCCCGCCAAGCAGACGATTCCTTTGTCTGTTTTGGCGCGAAACCAGACAAAGGGTTTTGGACTTGAAATCTCGCCGTGATCGGAAGTGGAAGGGGACGTGAGAAGAGAGTTGGTTGGATAAAGGAGCTCACAGGCAGTTGGCAACGGGACACGGACAGAGGCGGTCGACAGTGGACACCCGAGCAGAGAGGCGAGGCAGCATGAGATAGGGTCCAGCGAAGAAGATCGAGTCAAAATATCGGCATTCCAGTTGCTTTGTGGAATTTTCTGTAGTAATCCATGTTAGCGTTAGTCCATATATGCTATCGGAAATGTAGTGTTGCATACTCCCTTTCTGCTCTTGAGTTAACCCCAAGCCTATTATTCGTGTTTGTTCGTTTGCTCTCTTTTTCTCCCACTCCCTTGATTGTATTCTTGTAGTGGCAAGAAATGTGCGTTACCCCCCTCAGAACCACTAGTTGATCACCGGCCGAAAAGAAGTGAATGGTTAGAAGGTTGATGTAACGTATGTGGGGGCCGACGGGGGGGTAACGTCACATGTATCTTGGGGTAGGGGAAGAAGTTGCAGAGAGCAAAATCTGGTGGGTGGTTATGGAACAATAGTGGAAGTGCTGTCATGTAAAGTAAAGTTGGCGACCGTAGTTGAGGGTGACCAGAAGGCTCCCTTTTCAATAGCTAATACACTGAGGTATAGGGGACGGCGCAACTCCTTTCCCTGGATTGCTCCACTTTACCCGTGATCCTTATCTTATATTGCTGAATGTTAAGCAAGGAGGTATCAAGTACCATTTTTAAAGTCTTTGGTATGACGCGAACTGGGATTGAATCCAGGTCTCTTGGACCATTGGTGAACACTCTACCCACAAGGCCAATGAGCCGGTTGTCATGTAGGAGAACCCAATTCCCATTGACTGATCCAAATGAGAGGTCACTGATATCAACAACTTCACTTATGATGATCCAGTGATTCTGACATACAATACATCCATTTTGAGAAGTAGTCTCCTGTCAGTGAGGCTTAGAATATGCTGACTGTATCCTTTGCAGAGCAGTAAGAACCCCTCCCCCCAAAAAAAAGTGGAGTCCGCAACTGCATTTGATGGTGAGACTTCAGTTCTGGATATCTAGGGGGGGTGGAGTGCCCCTTCATTACTCTTAAGTTCATTTTAACCTGGCATGGTTTGGTTTAGTTTGGTTTGGTTTTATGGCATATCAACCATTGTTGGTTATTTAATACCAAATCCTCTTTATACATATATATTAAAAATATATGATTTGTAAACACATTTTATTGATAACGTTTTTAAACAAGCCTAAGCTCATTCTTTTGCACACAGTTAAATGGTTCCAAATATTGCTATGTATCACTAACAATTCATTTAAACATCAGTCATTTGTTTACACACAATTAAATGATCAAATAGTTCTATTTCAAACAATTCAATTAAGCATGAATCACTTGTTTGCACTCATTTCAAATG
Source organism: Sepioteuthis lessoniana (assembly GCA_963585895.1). Taxonomy (NCBI): domain Eukaryota; kingdom Metazoa; phylum Mollusca; class Cephalopoda; order Myopsida; family Loliginidae; genus Sepioteuthis; species Sepioteuthis lessoniana. Next base: position 42,189,090 of record OY757921.1, on the reverse strand, counting down.
TCAAACAGTTCTATTTGACCCATAGATAGGACTGTCAAGTGCTACCACTCCAAGTCAGAGTGGACCTGGAATGAAGGGGTACTCCAAATTCCCCAAAGCTCCAACATTACTGGAGCCTCGCCATCAGATTGTTTGATGTCATATCCATTAACTTGGAATGGTAGTACCTGTTAGGGTTCTATTTAAAGGTCAAATAGATTTATTTTAAAATTTGTTTGTTTTCAGTAGGACTGTGTACAAAAAAAAATGCTTAATAAGCAACTTTATGAAAAATGTAAATATGAATGTACAATGAATGTAATTCTCTAGCAGCAAGACATAAAATAACCCTAGATGGGTTGACATACTGTTAAAATCAAACTATCAGGCGTAGTGCTCATTGAAACTCTTGTCATCCTCCAGTTAATCACCCTGTGGTAAAGATTTGGATTTTGTCTCAGTTGTACAAGTTAACCCCTAGATTTATAGAAAATGTTAGTAAACACATATAGGGAGATAATAGATTATTGTCTCCCTTGTAGAATGGGTATTTTCATTTGGTGTCTCATGGAGTGTCACAATAGTCTCATAAACCCATTCTCAACCTCTTTTGCCTCTGTTTGAACAGTAGAGATATTGTCTCATGCTTTTGCCATGAAAGAATAAAACCATATGGTTATGGTCATTTTTCTTCCCATCATTAAGTAGACTTTTCCATTTTTGTAACCCTTCTACATACTGCTTCTTCATAGAACAATACATACATATTTCTAGCTGTTGAAACATGCTTGTGTAGTCTTCTTTTTTAACGCCATTGGTATATATATATCATGTATATAAAAGGTTAAATGTTCTTGTTTAAGTAAATGCATTTATCTTGTCTTTCCTTCCATTGTGTTCAGTGTTAGTATATCATGGATATTCTAATGGTAATATCGCTCCATGGTAAGTAGAGACTCAACTAAATAGCTTCCCTACCTCCAAGTTCTCCAATACACAAAACTACACAGCCAAAGTACACTTCTACATAGTTTGGAACGAGCAGCAGCAAGCATAGGCCTCCATGTTAATGCACACAAAACGGAATATATGTGCTATAACCAAACGGGGGACATCTCCACTCTAGAAGGAACCCCACTTAAACTAGTAGACAAATTCACGTACCTAGGAAGCAGCGTCGAATCAACCGAAAAGGACATCGAAACGAGGTTAACGAAAGCATGGACAGCTATCAATAGGCTATCGATTATATGGAAATCAGACCTAACCGATAAAATGAAACGCAGTTTCTTCCAGGCAGCGGTCACATCGATACTGCTATATGGATGCACTACATGGACGCTAACAAAACGGCTGGAGAAGAAACTAGATGGCAATTACACAAGAATGCTGCGTGCAATCCTGAACAAGTCCTGCCAGCAACACCCCACAAGACACCAACTGTACGGACACCTGCCCCCTATCACGAAAACTATTCAAGTTAGACGAACCAGACATGCAGGACACTGCTGGAGAAGCAGAGATGAACTCATAAGAGATGTACTCTTATGGATCCCCACACATGGCCGCGCAAAAGCAGGACGACCAGCTCGAACGTACATTCAGCAGCTATGTGAGGATACGGGTTGTTGTCCTGAAGACCTACCTAGGGCGATGAACGATAGGGAGGAGTGGCGAGAGAGGGTCAGGGATATCCGTGCTGCCAGCACGATATGATGATGATGATGATGATGATGACTTTTACATAATTTTTTTGATGTTAAAAAAATGGCCTCTAAGGTTACATTCAGATTTAATGGATTTTCAAAATAAATGGTCACTGCTCATGTATATAGCATGAATACCCACAATAAAAGTATGCATCCAACTATTGTTTACCAAGTTATGAGTAAATAGTAGGGTAGACTGGACTCTCAAACCTTAGTATGGCAACCGGTCAAAGAGAAGGAAAATTCTGAATTCAAACCAGTTGAACACTGCTTTAAAAATAGATCTTGTGTTGCATTTTGCTTGTTCACATCTGCTGTTAAATATATATATATATATATATATATATATATTATATATTTAAAAACCCCACTGCACAAATAGGATGTGACATAGGTAAATTTTTAAGTGAAGTTTAACAGGTTTGAATTAAAAGTTTTCCTTCTAAACTGGTTGCCATATCAAGGTTAAAGTGCCCAGTCTGCCTTATTATTTACCTATAGGAGGAGGGAGAATAGTTGGATACATACTTTTCCCAAGAGTATTAGTGTTATGTAAAAATGGAAACAGCTTCGTCCAGGATTTGAACCCAGTTCAGTGAGTCGATTTCCTACAATGGTAACCATTCCACTACAAGCACCTAAATGCTGAGAAGCCTCTTAAATGAAGGGTTTACTCAGTCATATTTTTGTGTTGTCTTAATATAGGGCTAAAGGAACTCACAATTTTATTTTTATTTATACATTTTTGTCTAATTAAATATAATGGATTTCTCTTTTCAAAAAGGTAAAAAGTCTCAAATGAAATTAAAGAACAAGTAAAAGGAAAAATCATCTATTGATTTGAATTTAGACAAACTTGTTATCCAAGGGACACACTTCATGGGGTTTAATGGTTAGCAAGCTAGACTAGCAAATACTTCACGAGTGAGTTCGAGTCTCATTGGGCGCCCCATTCATGCGTCCTCGTGGCACATCTAAGCAAAACGCTTAGTAAATTACAAATTGTTATCCAAGGGAGATAACTCTAACGGTTTCCACAAGCTATTCAATATGATCACAAGTCCAGAAATATATTGACCGCAGAGACGTAATACCCTCTAAAAAGGTGACCTGGGTATGACATTAAACTGCATCTGGTGGTGAAACTCGAGTTCTGGAGCTCTATGTAGTGCATGTGACAAGTTTTTGTTTTCAGTTAAAAAAGAAATAACAACAGAGGGTTGGAAAAAGAAATTGTATTTTATTAAAAAAAAAACAAGGAAAAAACAAATAAACATGAAAATGTGGTTTTTTAAAAAAAATTCTAAAACTAAGCAGCTTTTCAAAACATAGTATCAAAATGAATCAATACTTTCTAAAAAAAACCTTGGTTTTAATGTATTTGAACAAGTGTCACCATTTTCTTGTTTTATAGTCATCCTTTGGTTGTTTTACTCTTTAGATCTTCTTGGTTAGGTGTTTAGTTTAATAAACTTAAAAAGAATTGATATTGAATATCATCATCATCATCATCATCATTGCTGCTGTTGAGTCAATGATACCTGTTCCATGGATAATTAACCTCCATAGTTATAACTCCAAATAAACTTCTTTACAATTTGTTGCCAATATTCAACTTTTTCATATTCCACTGTATCTTTGAATATCAGATGGGGTCTACCTTTGTTTCTATTGGACGATTAGGAATATAGCAGTTATCTGGGTACTCTTCCATGGTCCATCCTTTCAATGGGAGTAAGTCATCTTAGGTTCTTCTGTATGAGAGAGTTTTGCTATTCTTAAGATTACTGAGCTTGTGACTTTGTCTTTCCATATGATGTTGATTTATATGCCTCGTCATGTAAGTATGGACTTTCTATATCTGTGTGTTACATTTTGCTCTGGCCAAACAAACGACAACACATAATATATATAACAATATATATTTATTTTCTCGACAGACGCTTGTGTGAAGTAGGAGCACTCAGGAGAGGTATTAGAATCGTTCATCTATGAGGTCTGGACTCTTCGATGTAAGAAGATGATGGCCGAGAAAATGCACACAGGGCAACAATGGGACAAGCTTGCGTGAACAGCGGAATTTTTCACTGTCTTCCGTTCAATTTGTCGGCCTTATATTACCATCAAACTCCCACGTGGAGATATGGACATGCCTCCACGATCTCTTCCCATAACTGGCCATTGGAATATGCACTTCTGCCGTCTTTGGAATGGCATGTTTGATCGTCATCAAGTGGAAATAACTGTCATGCAGTTCACAGGTCATTCTCTTCCGGTGCATCACTTTGTGACGGCACTGTGGGATTTTTACCTTGTCCCATACTGTCAGCCAAGCTGTATTTTACATGTGTATAATAGATGATTCATATTTCTGCATGGTATAGTAGGCTAGACAGTACAATTGTTTGATATATTTTGTATTTGACTTGGATGGACACATGATGATTCTTCCACAGTTTTTTTTGTAGTCTGCTGAATGCACTACTTACTTAACCTATTCCACAAATTATTTTGCTATCCAACATTACACAGTCAAGGTAGGTGAAAGTCTTACTGAACAATATAAGAAAAGAAGATGATTGAAAGAATCAGCGCTATGCTCTAATAAATTCTTCAGCAGACCAAAAATCTTATCAAAACTTTTAATTAGGAAAGAACAGACATTAGGTTTTAAGCTTTAAAATTCCTCAGCCCAGTTTGCTGGGGTTGTAGATTATGCTGACTGTGTCTTTGCAGAAGGGTATTCCTCCTCAATGAATGACCTGTATATGACTCTAAACCATCTGATGGTGAGGCTACAGTTCTGGAGATTTGGGGAATTTGGAGTACCCCTCCATTGCCATCATTTCCAGGTTCACTTTGACTCAGAGTAGTAGTACTTGCTAGGGTCACGTCTATGGGTCAAATAAAGATGTGTAATTATTTTCTAAACTTGAAACTATTTAACTATGTGCAAATAAATGAGCTCTAGCTTGTTTAAAAATGTTACTGACAAATTATTCTTGTACAAATTATATACATTTAGTATGTATGTATAAACAGGATTTGGCATTAAATAATCTACAAAGGTTGATATGCCATAAAACATAACCAAGCAACATAAAAAATTCTACGAGCTATAGGAAGTGTATCTAGAAATTTGGTAGTCATGAATGAAACAATGAAAAATCATAAATTCTGGTTCAGTGGAAAAAACAAAGTGGCATTGCAGAGATGAAATTAACAAGAAAAAATTAACTAATATGAGACATTGCTTTTCATGGATGGGAGGCAGACAATAATCTACACCTGTGATTTGATGAAGAATTTTCGTGGGTTAATTGATTGATTTTAACAGCATTTCAACCCACCTAGGGTTATTTTATGACTAAAGAATTGTATTCATTGTACATTTGTATTTCCTTTTTTTTTTCTGTACTAATTTCTTATGATTTTGTTTCTTTGTTTAATGACATATCAACCCTCATTTGTGTCATGAGTTTTTACACACAGTTGTATGGTTTTAAATATTTCTATCTAATACAAATATTTGTGGTTTCAAGTAATCATTTTTATCTGATAATAGCGATTTGTTTGCTCACAGTAATATAGTTACAAGTAATTAATCCTAAGTAAAAAAAATTTATAGCTTCAAGTAATCATTTCTAATGCAAATAATTTTGTTATATGACAAAAGTATTTCTATTAAATATAAATAATTTTCAAACAGTTCTATTTGATTTATAGATGGGACCCTAACAGGAACTACCACTCCAGGTCAGATAGTATCTGGTAGTAATGGCAGTGAAGGGGTACTTAACATTTCCCAGAGCCTCACCATCAGATGCAGTTTAGTAGCATATCCAATGTGCCTCTTTTTTTATGGGGGAGAATGTCTTAACCTTATGCAATCAGTTGACAAGGTGTGAATATGACAAACAGATTATTCAACAAGAGGCTACTCAAAAGTGATGCCTCTAAGAAAAGACTATGTTTTATGCAAAGCTCCTGTGAAGATTATCTCACTGCAAGAAGATTGCATCTCATTGTGAATTAATATTGTTTACCATTCAACACCATAATAGCAAGTGAAATGGCATTGCTGCTGCTAATATATCTTCCACCTGCTGACCACTATAACCATCTGCATAGTAACAATCTTAAATTTGATTGGTTGGTTGGTTGTGTTTTATGACATATTAGCTTTTTAAGTTATTTGAAGCCAAATTGTTTATACATATATATTAAATATATACGATTTGTAAATGAATAGTTTGTAGGTAACATTATTTTAAAATGAGCCAGAGCTAATTTGTTTGCACACAGTTAAATCATTTTAAGTTTTGCTATTTAACACTAATATTTCTATTTGTATACAGTTAACTGTTTTCAAACATTGCTATCTAATACTAATAATTTAATACTAATCATTTGTTTGCACCCGGTTAAATGATTCTGAGTATAGTAAATGATTAAATATTCCGATTTGGTCCATAGATAAAACCCTAACAGGCACTACCACTCCAGGTCAGAGTGAACCTGTGAATAATGACAATGAAAGGGTACTCCACATTCCCCCAAGCTCCAGGACTGGAACCTCACCATCAGATCATTTAGCATCATATCTAGGACACTTGTTGGGAGGCAGGGTCTTACCCCTCTGCAGAGATGCAGTCAGCATATTCTGCAGACTGGGCTATTTAAACTCAGGAAACTATTCTGCTGCACTCTATATTATATTTTTCTGTTAGATTACTATTCATGAATTTTGTAAATGAATATAATAAACTGTATTATTACTAACTAGTGGCAATTTTAAATCTAAGAAAACATTCTGCTGAACCTAATTAAAATTTCAAAATATTTATGCAGATTTTATTACATCTCTGAAGATAAAACTTTAGAAACATTTCAATTCAATAAATATTCAAATACTTACCTTTAATCATTGAGCTTCATCAAAAGTAATTCAACATATAAGGATAATAGAACATTTTGAAGTAATGTAGCATTGCTGGTATCTCAAAGAAAATTGGCAGAGATAAAGAGACAAAAACAGGATGAAGAGATGATAATGAAATGAGGTTGGGAAGGAAAAGTCAGATATGTGGTCACAGAAAAATCCCACTCACTTTATTGCTGATGTTGCAACTTCCCTCTGAACTGGTCTCAAAAGCAAGAAGATGTGAAGTAATATTTTCAAATCGATCAAAGAAAGATCTATTCTTTGACAAATTGTGGAAAGGTGGGGGAGTTTTGCTAGACCCCAAATTTAGATCATAACTAGTCTTTTTCTCAGTAACCAACTGACTCTTTTCAAAAATCCTCAACTCTCAGTGTGACTGTCTCTTAAATCTAGAGTGAGAGTTCTAACAACTGACCTTTTGTTTTCAGTCCCACAACTGGGCATTAGGGTCACTAGTGCTGGGAGGTAGCTTACTTTATTAACAAAAAAAAAAAAAAAAAATTTTAAATAGTTAAATTCCATGTATTTATTCCAAAATTTAATCAATTACTTCTTGACCCATGACTCACCCTTTTCACAAAATACCATTGAAATTCATTGAAAACTTCAGGAAACATTGTGTGGACAGACAAACATGGGTGAGTATAAAATCTCTGTCCAACTTTGTTGGTGGAGATAATAATATGGTGATAAAATACAAGGTGAAATTTTCAAACCTAATATGTTATGATAGTGAAAAACCATAGATAAATCTGATACAAGGGAAATAACTAGGTTTTTAAAAATTTTTTTCCATATATTTTCAATGTTACAATTTTAAGATAAGTAAAGGCCTCAAAACCTATTCAGCAAGAGTTTGACTTTTTTTTTTGAGAATGCAGAAAAAATGTATCAGTTTAAATCAATCAGAAATTCTTTTCAACTTTTATAAAATTCTTATTAATGAAGCATAAAAATACTTCAGAAAAAACAAAATGAAACTTGGAGAAATAATAATTTTGATATCATTCAAAAGTTTTATTCAATAGCTTTTTTATCATTTATTGTCTTCATTTTCACACATATTATTGGTCTTTATTTCATGGAATATGAAGAAAATAATTACCATGCTAAAATTCTAAGACTTTTAGTGCTGATTCTTTTGTTGCCTTTGAGGACTGAAACACATAATAATTTTTGAAAAATATATTTGACACAATAATTCCATACACTTTTTTTCATATTCTTTGTTTCTACAAAGAATTTCAGGAGAATTTTGACAAAATTAAACATTATGAAATAGAAAAACACTTGTGGTACCCAGAAGAATTTTAAAATCACCATTAATAATTTTTTTTTAAATCTCCACACTCTTTACAATAAAAAGTTGCATATTTAAAAATTTTCTCCTTTCTAGAACAATCTTATAGCATACCATAATCTGCTACATAGAAAAATGACATTTTAATATTTTTGGGAATACTAGTTTCTTATTTGGTTTAGTTTATTTGTTTAACAGCATATCAACTCCTTATGGGTTATTTAATGACAAAACTGAGTTAATTTGTATATCTTTGATTATTGCTTTTTTCTATTTGTCTATAAGCCTTTGTTTGCACAATTATATATCAAGTATTCCAATCCAATACAAATAATTTGTATACAATTGTATGGTTTCAAATCTCCCTATCTAAAACTAATAATTTATACATAATTATGTGCTTTCAGGTAACTTTTCTTATTTGATGATGTTCCATAGATAGAACATGTAACAAATGTTACCACACGAGGTTAGAATGGATGTGGGAGTAATGACACTGAAACAGTACTCTATACATTCCAGAGCTTCAAAACTGAAGCCTTACCATTGGATGCAGTTTAGTGTCATACCCAGGACAATCTAGTGGGGGATGAGGTAAAGGAGATAGCCCTCAGGACAGGATGCAATCAACATATTCTAACCCCTGCAAACAGAATAAACTGATTTCTAGGTCTGATAAGTGATCAAATATTTGGCATACCACTTCATCGAACAAATATTCACAATTAATGTTTTATTCATTAACGCCACCTTTCAACTGATGAATTTTAAGAAATAAGAATAATTGATTCTTAGTTAGAGGTATTGTTGCTAATCAGCTCATTATTGGATATCAATAACAAGTTACTGGCTAAATAATTGCAGGTTTGCTATGATTTAGACCACCTCATGCCCACCTCCAGTAAAAAAAATTCCAGCAGCCAGGTCTGTATTTGGTATAGCCTTGGACTATTGTCGTAATATGTAAAATATCTCTCAATCAAAAAATACTGGATCCATCCCAAAATGTGATCAATTGTTTCTTGGCTCATGGTCCAGCCTTCCACAAAATGTCATGGAAATTCATTTAAAAGATATTGCATAACAGATAGTTGCCAATAAGCTCACTGTTGAGTCATATAATATCGATAGAAATTATATTATAGTTAATTGCAAATAAAAAAATAAATAAGGGGAAGGACTAAAGTATTCATCTTTTAATAGTTACCTCCCTTAATAAATTATAGTAATCCAGGTGAGACACCAAATGATTAAGTTGCAAATTGAATTGAAAATTGGTTTACTCTCTGAACTACAATATGTCATTTTTGCTGGGTTAGGTTTGGTTTGGTTTCTTTGTTTCAATGGCATATCAACCTTTGTTGGTTATTTAATACCAAAGCTATCCTTCTAGAAGAACAGTAGTGGTGCTATTTTACTCATAACTGGGAGGGTATGGAGGTTCATACCTTTCCAAAGGGTATATGTCCCAAACCGAACGTAATAGTGTGACTGGAGTTTGAACTCACTTACTATGAGCTGTGTTGGGATAACAAACAAATAAAAATTACATTATTATAATACAAATAACATTGTTGGTTGATTGATCATTTTAATGGCATGTCAACCTGTCAAGGGATATTTTGTGCTAAGAGGTTAGCAAAGTGTGTATATTGTATGTTTATATTTACATTTTTTGCATAGTTTCTTAAGTTTTCACACATAATTTTATGATATCAAGTACTCCTATCTAAAGCAAATAATTTGCAAAAGGATCTATTTGATCTGTAGATGGGACCCTAACAGGTACTACCACTCCAGATCAGAGTGGACCTGGGAGTAATGACAATGGTTACTCCACACCCCCCAGAGCTCCAGATCTGCAGCCTCACCACCAGATGAAACCTGGTGTCATGCCCAAGACACTTTTATTTGGAGGGGAGGGGGTCTTGCCCCTCTGCAGTAAACAGAGTTAGTGTATTCTAACCCCTACCAACAGAGTTAATAGATAATATTGTACATTTTGTTTAGATATTATAATGGCAGCTACAAGTACTGAGATTTTAGCTGACTCATGATACAATTTTAAACTGGACTTCAAAACTGCTAAAGCTGCTCACAGAATTTAGAAAGAGGAAGGAAATAAAACTATAATTGACACTACAACCAAAAAATGGTTTCAGCATTTTAAGGGTGTTGATTTGTCCCTTGAAATAAAGTCTACAAGTGGACAACCATCAGATGTTAATTACGATGCTTTAAAATCTGAACTAAAGGAGAATCAACATTCAAAAATGTTCAGAAGAGCTAGGATCACTGAAATTCTCGAAATATGGATAATTACATACTGTAAATATCAGCATACAAGTCAATCTCAAGATTTTTAGCTCAAAATTCTGTGTTAGACTTATACCTGCTGTATAAGTTGACTCCTAAACTTATCATCATCATCATCATCATCATGGCATACCACTGGCATGGATTTCCCTGACCCTCTCCCATCACTTGTCCCTATCATCCATCGCTCTCAACAGGTCTTCCATGCAACATCCTGTATCAGTACAATGATCTTGTAGATAGGTTCTAGCTGGTCACCCTACCCTTGCTCATCCATGTGAAAGGGTCCACAGGAGTAAATTGCTTATTAGCTCATTCTTACTTCTCCGGCAGTGACTCGCATGTCTTGCTTGTATAGTTTGGATGATTTTTTAGATAGGAGGTAGGTGGCCGTACAGCTGCTGTTTTGTAGGATGCTTGTTTAATACAGCTCACAGCATTTTTGTGCAATTACCGTCAAGCTTTCTCTTCATAGAGAATGTGCATGTGGTGCATCCATACAGCAGTATTGACATGACCACTGCTTGGAAAAAACTGTGTTTTATTTTATCTAATAGGTCTGACTTCTATATGACTGATAGTCTATTGATGGTTGTCCATGCCTTTGCTAGTTGTGTGTTGATATCATTTTCAGTAGATGAGATGCTGCTTCCAAGGTAGCTGAACTTATCCACAAGTTTCAGAGATCTTCCATTTAGTGACAAAACTGGGTTAATTTGTAAATCTTTGATTTTAATCATAACTATATTTTCAATTATCCATTGCATTTTTTAAAATTGCACTTTTCTATTTGTTTATAAGCCTGTGTTTGCACAATTATATGATATCAAGTATTCCTATCCAATATAAATAATTTGTACACAATTGTATGGTTTCAAATGTCTCTATCTAAAACGAATAATTTATACACAATTATGTGCTTTCAAGTAACTTTTCCCATTTGATGATAAGGATAATTTGTCTGCACACAAAAATATGGTTTCAAGTATTTCTATTCAGTACTAATAATTTTCAAACAGATCAATTAGATCCATAGATGGAATATGTAACAAATGTTACCATACGAGGTTAGAATGGATGTGGGAGAAATGGCACTGAAACAGTACTCCATACATTCTAGAGCTCCAAAACTAGAGCCTTACCATCGGATGCAGTTTAGTGTCATAACCAGGACAATCTACTTAGTATGGAGATGTCGCTTCTTAGATTAAAGCACATCCATGACTCTCACTCAAACCACGTGTCCAACCCACATCGTCCTAAACATATCATCATCATGTCGTGCTGCTAGCACGGATATCCCTGACCCTCTTTCGCCACTTCTCCCTATCGTTCATCGCCTCTGGCAAGTCTTCAGGGCTACATTCTGTATCCTCACATAGCTGCTGTATGTATGTTCAAGCTGGTTGTCCTGCTTTTTCTTGGCCATATGCGGGGGTCCATAGGAGTACATCACTTATGAGCTCGTCCTTACTTCTCCAGCAGTGTCCTGCATATCTGGTTCGTCTAGCTTGGATAGTTTTCATGATGGGAGGCAGGTGGCTATATAGTTGGTGTCTTGTGAGGTGTTGCTGCCAGGACTTGTTCAATATTGCTCGCAACATTCTTGTGTAATTGCCGTCAAGCTTGTTCTCCAGCTGTTTAGGCCAAAATTTACTCAGTAGGCCTAAATAATGATAAGCTATGATAACCTGTTTCCCTTACCTAGGAAGAAAGCAGCGTCGAATCAACCGAAAAGGACATCGAAACGAGGTTAGCGAAAGCATGGACAGCTATCAATAGGTTATCGATTATTTGGAAATCAGACCTAACCGATAAAATGAAACGCAGTTTCTTCCAGGCAGCGGTCACATCGATACTGCTATATGGCTGCACTACATGGACGCTAACAAAACGGCTGGAGAAGAAGCTAGACGGCAATTACACAAGAATGCTACGTGGAATCTTAAACAAGTCCTGGCGGCAACACCCCACAAGACACCAACTGTACGGCCACCTACCCCCTATCACGAAAACTATTCAAGTTAGATGAGCCAGACATGCAGGACACTGCTGGAGAAGCAGGGACGAACTCATAAGTGATGTACTCTTACGGACCCCCACACATGGCCGTGCAAAAGCAGGATGACCAGCACGAACATACATTCAGCAGCTATGTGAGGATACGGGATGTTGTCCTGAAAACCTACCTAGGGCGATGAACGATAGGGAGGAGTGGCGAGAGAGGGTCAGGGATATCCGTGCTACCAGCGCGATATGATGATGATAACCTGTAGTAAAAGCATATAAGTCTATTGGAATTTAACTTTATAAATGTGTATGAGTAAATACTATTAAAATTACAATGCCGTATCTTAGAAACAAGGTTTTAAGAGTCAACCTTCAAGTAAGCTTTATTTAAAATGCTATACTATTTAAATATAGTAATAATGTCAATGTGAGCATATTCAATAAACTACTCTTATGTCTCATTAAACTGTCATTACTCCAGTGGTGTATGGTGTATGTAATTTTTCTTTGAATTCCGAATTATATCAGCCATTTATGAAACAGACAAATCTTACACCTTAGAGCTTATATTCATATGAATTTACAACCTATTGTGCTATCAAGAAATTGTGCAGATAAATGTCATACCATAGTTGTCTGACTGGTCACCTGGGTGCTGTGATGTTTCAATTTAGAATTTACAGTCAGTGAATCAGCAGTTGGAAACAGTATGTGATATAGCATCAATATAATTTGTATTACAGTTTTATAATATTAATCTCTGTGTTAATTTGTTCACCAAATAGGAAATGTTTTAGCCAGTCTGTTGGTCTTACAGTAAGTGGTGTATATCAATAGTTAGCCCTGCTGTATAAGTCAACCCCTAGTTTTGTAGAGAATTTTTCAGGCTTAAAAGGTCAACTTGTATGCTGCAATTTATGATAAGCTAAAAAAACATACTGGAGTTCTCAGAAAGGTTCCCTATGAACTCTCAGTTAACTAAAAAATTAAAATACTTTTGATACACATCTATTTTTTTTCTATTAACTATATATTTACCCAACTTCTCCCCCAGTATGAGACACAAGGTAAAATTTTAAGTGGAGTACAGCTGGTTTGAATTCTGAGTCTTTTCTTTGCCTAGACCAATTGCCTTACTAAAGCTATAGAGGCAGTCTGCCCTACTATTTCATTCATAGCTGAATTAATGCCTTTCCAACTAGCCTGAAGTGAAGTATAAACAGCATTGGAGGGTGTGCACTTAGTGTAACAGCTATTGTCACAGGAAATGGAATCAGTGACCAGAGTTCAAATCCTAGATGAGGGTGTTAATGCTTCACTTCACATTTACGGCTTTTGGAAAAACATGAATCCATCTCTTCTCTCCCAAGTAGGGCAAACTGTGTTCTTTAGCCTTGGTTAGGTAAGCAGTCTACAAAAAAAGAAAAATCTGAGTTTGAAGTAACTTTATTCCACTTAAAAATTGACCTTGTGTCACATCCTACCCATGGCAGAGTATTGGTTAGGTGATTATACACCAACAACCTTGTCCAGGATTTGAACTTGCAGATTCCATTTCCTATAATTATAACCCTTACACTATGCATGCCTCCACAGTAAAACCAGTAAATTCAGTTTTGCCACTGGCTTTGGAGACTGGGGTTCAATCCCAGGTTGAGTCATGCCAAAGACTTCATCATATTTACCCAACCCCTCTGCTTGGGCAGGATATGACACAAGGTCAGTTTTTAAGCGGAGTTTAACAGGTTTGAATTTAGAGTTTTCCTTCTCCTAGACTAGTTGCCTCACCAAGGCTGAAGAACTCAGTCTGCCCTACTATTTACCCATAGCTGGAGGGAGAATAATTGGATTCATACCTTTCCCAAGGGTATTAGTGCTAGGTGAAATGCAATCAGTCTCGTCCAGGATTTGAACTCGTGTCAAAGACTTCATGCCGCCTTGCTTAACACTCAGCATTATAAAGTATTGATCAAGGGTAAAGTGGAGAAATCCAGGGAAAGGAGTAGTGCTCTCTCCTATAACTTGGTGTTGTAGCTAATGAAAAGGGATCCTCTGGGTTGCCCTGGACTACGGTCACCAACTTTATAACTTATATCAGATTAAATGTAACCTATTACAGTTATAGTTAAATGGTTTCAAGTATTGCTATGTGCAAACAAATGGTTAAGATTAAATAGAATTATTAGACTAAAATAGTACTACTTGAAACCATTTGACTGCGTGCAAACAATAAATAGCAACACTTGAAATTATTTAACTGTGTGCAAATAGAACTATTAGTAATATATAGCAATACTTATGTAATATAATGGCCGAGGGATTTCGTTTTATGCCTTTGGGTTTAGTTAGGCTGAGGACCTTTCAGCTTAGCACATGGGTTACTTAGGTGCAACATTAATGCAGGTGTTCGCGCACACAGAGTGGACATATCACTCAGAGATGTCACAATAGCCCAAGATGGAAAACGGGGCTAGCAAGTGTGAATGACGTTATGCACCAGAAGCGCGCGGAGGATTTTCAGATTTTGAATAAAGTTAGTAGAGTTGAGAACTGGACACCGAACAAGAAGGGTAGACTTTCACTTGCTCGCAGAGGCCTTGGGCAGGTGACGCACGAGAGGGGGGGGCAGATGAAAAAGCCAGAATAGAAAGAATGTGTATCTCTCTCCTTATGTCAAAGAACCTTTAAACTCAAAAGGTAATAAAAAGTTCCATACCTGAACTGAGAAGTTGTTACGTGTTTTTCGAATTTCGAGATTCCTACGTTCTATCTTTATGGACATTCGATGTACGTTTCACACATAGCCATATCATGGCTATGGTACACTTAAAACCATTTAGAATTATTGGTGTTAACAATACTTATGCTTTTAACTGCGTGCCAACAAATGATAAATATTAGATAGAATTTTTAGAGTTATGTAGGAATACTTGAAACCATTTAACTTTGTGCACAGAAATGAACAATATTAAATAGAATTATTAGTGTTAGATAACAATACTTGAAACCATCTGTATGCAAAAAAAAAAAAAGATGAGGTCTGGCTTGTTTAAAAAAATGTTTCCAACAAACTATTCACTTACGAATCATATATATATAATATATATATGTATAAACAGTATTTGCCAGTAAATAACCCACAAAGATTGATATACCATAGAAAAACACAACCAAACCAAACCTAAATGTAGCAACTATAATGGGACAGAAGTTATACTTATAAATTTAATACTTAAAAAATAAACTTATAGATAGCAAGACAAACTGAACTCTTTAGCTTTTGTTAGGCAACCAGTAAAATCAGTTTCATTTTGATAGAATAATTAGTAATACCTCTATCACATAATAATAGTCACATTTGCATACATATTTCATATACTGAATGTAACAACTGTAATTGAACAGAGATAGCACATTTGAAAAATAAATTAACTTATAGATCTGACTTAGATATTTATTAAATTGTCATTGTAAATGATCTTCGCACTCATTTTTTTCCAGTCATGGATGGATATAATCAGTTTATGAAAATCAATACATAAAACATTTAAGAACATATAAGATGGATGACAATTGACAATAAAAAGGCTACTACAATAACTGAAAAAAAAAATACATCAGAAGCAAATAATATTAATATAAATCCATGTTATTTCAAATTATTTCATAAATCTCTGAACAATAAGAACTTAATATGATAAATAATTAAATTGTTTTATTAATCTCTGAGCAACAATGACTTGAAAGGAATTAAATAAAGATTAAATTATAGGTTTGCTGGGTTTTGTTTTTAAGGGAATTTATTTTTAAGCACAGATAAAGTATTCATGACACAATTTTAATTTGCTTTGAAATGTTCAAATCCTTTGGGATTTCTTCCCTCCCAAAATTACTAGATCAGCAAGAAAGTAATTATATCATTTCATTGTTTTGTTCATACTTAAATATCATGTAGAGACACTATGCCTACCTTTTTAAAGCTTTTTTTCAGTAATTGCACATGTAATTAAGTATAGCTTAACCTTGACTGATACTTACCTACTACTACTACTACTACTACCAATTATACAAGTCCCCTTCATCACATTTATACATCAAGTTAATTCAACATCAATTATTCTTAAACCTGTTATTTAATACAGCAATAATTTTTTTAAATTTCCATATTGTTCAATTACTAATATTCTTTAATCATCAAGTCTTTAAACTAAAACTTAATGTAGAGAAACTTGGAGTAACATTCAAAATATCTAATCATGTTTTCCTAAACAACACCATCACCATTAAAATAATACATTTATGAACAACATATAAGTCAATGTAGAAAAAATCAAATAAATAATACCAAAAAGAAAGCCAGCATGCAAACAGTAAGTATTTATTCAGTGTGATCAAAGGCTAGTTTAATGTGGGAGTGTCCTGCAGAAAGTAACCCTCCGACAGGGCAGACATGCAAATAGTAGACACAATATCATTTTTTTCATGTGTTAAATATTGATTGAAAAATTATATTTCAAAATCAAAATAACAATTAAATTAGATTCTAAAATTATTTTTATTGCTTTCATTTTTTTCCAAATCACAGAATTAAAAAAAAAACCCTTAAATAAGACACTGCAGATACTCTTAACTCGTACAGTTTTACATTATTTAAATTTTCATTTAATTTGGATTTTTTCATTCTAATTCTTACAAAATGTCTTTCCCACAAATTTTCATTTTTTTCATCAAAATGTGCTAATTTTCTAAAGAAGTTACTCAATAGTTAACTACTGTTTTTATTCCTTTAATTGGTTTATTTTCTTTGTTTAATGGCATATCAACCTTTGAGGGTTATTTTATACTAAGGCCATCCTTGTAGAAGAACAGCAGTGATGCTACTTAACCTATAGCTTGAGAGATAAGGGGTTTCATACCCTTCTCAAGGGCATTAGTCTAAAAGTGAAAGTAATAGCACTTGCTTACTTCAAGGATGCAGTCCAGCACTTTAACCATTATGCCATAGAGATTCCCCTTTTATTTATTTAAAAAAAAGTCTTCTCTTTATTCTTAAAATTAAACTTTAAGGATTAAACTTGGATAGGCTTTTATAACATTTATTTTATTGCTATCTGAGTATAGTTCTTGTAAAAAAAAATGACCAAATTTAGGACCTACCACATTTATATACTTTTGTACAATAGATAGCAAAAAGTGACTGAATCATTTTTGTATAGATTGACACTTTAAAGAGTTCGGTGAAAAATATTTCATTAATCTGTTAGTTTTCAGAAGTAACACATTGTTTGGCATATAATTTAAAGTTCATAAAAGGAACTGTTAACCAATGTATCTTTATACAAAATCATTGTTTAATGCAATTTTATAGTAAAATCATTGTCCAATGGAATTTAATGGTAAAATGACTGTCCAATGGAATTTTCCAGTAAAATCATTGTTCTATACTTTTTTCTAACTTCATTTTCCTTACTTTTGATATACTCTTTAAAATATTATAGTTCTCAGTTTTTGAACAATAGACAGTCTGGAAGGTAGATAGGGTATTTTGAAAGCACAAATATCAGTGAATTTTTTCATTATCAATAAATATTATATGTATGAATAAAAATTATCAGTTGACTGAAAGCATTTGTAGATCCATTAAAAGTGCATTTTGATTACAAGCAAAATGCCTTTGTCTAAGTACAGATATTTACAACTTGTAAATATCAGTGATTTTACATTTATATATTGTAGTGATACATAAGACTCGTCATTAAAAACTTCAAAATGCATCCAAATTAATATCACTTCTTAAATTTACAGTGGAGATATTTAATTGTGAATTAACTATATTCAATTCTAGCCTCCACATATATTTTAATTGACAAGTTATAATGAAAGAATTTTAAATGGATGTTGATGTTCATTCTCCTTGGTATGGTAGATTCCATATAAACATTGATAAATTGATAAAAGTTTGAAGATGGTGTGAAAAATTAGATTGAAGTTCAGAATGTTGTAAATCCTTTGAATTTAAGTTTAATTTTATTTTAAAAATTCTAATCTTTGATCTTTATAGATACAATAAATTGATTTATATATAAAGAAAAAAAGTTGCATGTTATGAATTTTCAACTTTTCAACTGAGAATTTTGGTATGATTCAAATATCTAGCTCATTGCAGACATGCAATATAGATATATATTTTTTTAACAAAGTCTCTTGAATGATTTCTACTTCCTTAATGGATTTTACAAGGATTTTAAAGAACTTAGACAAACATTTTTTTCACAATAAAATATTATACTGTCAGCTTGTTTTTAGATTAATGAAATTCAAGATTTATCATGTCACTGGGGTACATTTATTTGGTGAGAATGATGAAGAAGAATATTTGGTAGTTTGATATTTGCATTTAATGACAGTAGGCATTGGTAAAAATATCTTTAGAAATTCTTTTACATATCAGTTCATAGTAGGATGAAAGATGAGTTAAATTTACTTACATATGAAAGGCTGGATCTTTAAAACTTTGAGTGTGAACTCAGTTTGAGAACAAAGGCACATACATAGAAACACATACCATTGAAGTGAGAAGTAAATTGTTTTTGTATTTTGTTTAATTCCAACAGGATTTAAGATATAAAAAAATTTATAGTATATAAAACTTTAAAAACCAAGGTACACAAGAAACCATTTATTTTATTTTATTTTTCATTCATTTATGTTTTTTTTTTTGCTTTTTAATCCAATTTTTACTTTTTTTCTGTTTGTTAATTGTTTCTTAAAATGAAATTAAGGCTTTTGTTCATTTGTATTGTTTAATGTTGAAGTAATGGATTTGGTCCACTTGCATTAAGCAGTCCACATTCCAGAAGCTTCTGTATTTTCCTCCGAGTTGAAATGTCATGCATGTATCTTTTCACTGCAGTTGGGTCTCTCTCCATTTCTTTCAGGAAAGATCTCACACGATGGTCATTCAGGATCTGGATCAGTTCAGGCTCCTCTTCGATTCTCTTCTTGACAGCTTCTGGATCATTTGGATCCAATTGTGCCTTTTCGGTACTTTTGCTGTAGTGTTTCTTAGCCTCTTCATTATCAGGATCCATTTGGAGGATAGTGGAATATGAAGTGCATGCTTTGCTTGGTTTGTTTAAGGCTAAGTAGGCAGCACCTTCCCTGAAATAACCTTTTACAGATTTTGGATCAAGCCTAATAGAGTTTTGGGCATCACCAAGTGATAAAAGATATTCCTTTATCTTTAAGTAACAAGCACTTCTGTTGCCATAGAATTTTGCTTGTTCAGGGTTTCTTTTAATAGCTTCTGTATAACAAGCAAGGGCTTCTTTAAATTGTTTTGACTTAAAATACTCATTGCCTTTTTTATTTTCTTCCTCAGCACTTGCCTTCTTTTTTTCCTCAAGTATAAATGTTATTTCATCTATATGCTGACTCAGAGATAGATTCTTTGAGACTGCCAGAGAAAACTGATAGAATTTGAGAGCATTTTCAAGGTCATCCGTCTTTTCATAAGATTTGCCAATGTACAAGAAGGCCTTAGCAAACTTATACTGATCATCCGGATCTTTCCAATTTGTATTCAGGATTTCTTCACAGATTATAATACATTTCATATAGTCTTCTTCTTCAAAACAATGAACAGCACTGTTTATCATGTCACTGATGGTCACTCCAGATTTGGGAACTTTTTTCTTTGTCACCATATTGAGTGTCTGATTTTCTTCAACCGAATCTTCATCTTTCTCAGTAATTTTACTTTGCTCAGGTTCAGTTTTCTCTTTCGTGTCTGCTGCATTTACAGATGGTACATCAGAACCTGTTTTAGTTTTATCAGTATCATCTAATTTTACATTCATTTCTGGTGTTTCCTTTTCATTAGATTTTGTTATATTATCTTTCATAACATTTTCTTTTGTATCAGTCATGCATGGCTTCATTTTATCAGTGTTACTTTCCTCTGGCATATCTTTCCCTGTATCTAATTTTCTACCATTGTTGTTAGATACAATTGGTTTAATTTGTTGTTTACTGGTTGTTTTTTCTTTGCTGCTGTGTCTACGGAGGACACCAGTTTTCTGGGTATTTCTAGTAGTTACCATTTGTCGTGCAGCATTTTCTTTAATAGTGCCTATTTTTCCACCATTTTTACTAGGTGAAACAAGTTTTTCCCCTGGTACACAAGGTTTTGTGACACTTGTGTCAGGTTTTTCAACATTTTTTCTCATTACTTTTTTGTCAGTATCAGCTAATTTCCCTGCATGTTCATCTTTTTTCTTTTCTTTTGATTGGTGCAATTCAGTCTTCCTCTCATCTTCCATTTCTAAAAGAAAATACAAAGTCCACAGAATAAAAATCCAACTTTATACTCACGTGTAATAAAACAAATATGAAGATGACAGAAATCCTTTAAGTATTTTAATCCACTGTGCTGAAAGAAAAAGCAAAAAGTTGAAATGCTTACAGGTGATGTAAATATTCAATACGAGAGGATTCTTCTCACATCAACTATAATCTCAGACAAGCAGAAACCACGAGAATTTTCCTTACAAATTTACTAACTCCTATACATATCAGATACAGACACCTAGTGACAAAGTAGTGAACTAAAAAATTTGAAAACCTTATGGTTGGAGCTGAGAATTAAGTCTAATCGCTAACAAGATTAACTCTTAATCTTTATGATCAATAGCCTGTAATGTGATGATTAACTGGTAATGTTCCACAAAAAAGAAAGATAAAATTATGAGAACAATATGTAGTTCTCAGAGAGTCTAGCATATATTATATATATAATTTTGAACAAAGAAATATCCAGTAATTTACATTTTTACAATTGAAAAATTAAATCATGTTTATTCAAGCTCAACTGTGAATAACTTACTCAAAAATAGGATTTTTAGAAAAAAAAAACTAATTTAAATTAATGTCAGAAGGGTGTTTACATTTACAGCAAAATATACAAACAGACCAAACTGTGATAATTTGGCATGATCATTTTTCTTCTGTAAATTACATGTCTCTGTATATCTATACACACTCATGTGCACTTATAATCTCTACTCTCTCTCTCTCTCTCTTTGAATATATATATATATATATATATATATATATATATATATATATATATATGTGTGTACATATATATGTATACAGATATATATATATATACAGACACAAATACCTATATATAAATATATACATACATATATAAATACACACACACATATATATATGTATATATATGCATGTACATATATACACATATATATAAACATGCATATGCATATATATATATACACACACACACACACACACACACACACACACACACACACACACATATATATATATATATATATACAAGGCTCTAACTGCATCAGCGTGGATCTGGCAATCCCACAGAGCGACAACAATCTGACAAAGTCTGGTGGTACCGTGAAATACTGCTGGGGCGCTCTGGGCTAGTGGTAATGATGCTTCGGCCCCAAAACTATGCCTGATCCAGAGTCATCATCTAATGAAGACTTTGTTAGAAGCAATGCTGTTGTATAAACATCAGTTATTGTATGATACCTATATATATATATATATATATATATATATATGTTGATGTATAAAAATCTGCTTCTTTTCCTTTTATTACGCAAAATATACGTATATGTAGAATGAGCAAGAGAGTTGAAGACAGCTGAGTCTGCACACACATGGAGGCTGAGATATTAACCGGCAGTGAAACCTCTTCTGCCTTTCTGTTTTTCAGGTCAATATCTCCATAGTTATATAATATTCTGGACGCCCACACAAAATCTTGTGGTCACATCTCTTTTAGCCTGCCACCCATGCAACACACATGGACATACTTTCCTCTAGTATACCACCTGTGCAGTTTATGCAGCATTTTCACTAGGAAACATCTGCATCCAGTTTATTTGAGGAAAAAGATCTATTTCCTGTTTTTTTTTGTTTCAGTGTGCAACTTCCTTTTAGCATGTCACCCATACAATTTACGTGGCATTTCAAAAGAGATCTTCAAGTCAATATCCAACATTATTCCTCATCCTATTTTTCAAAATATTCACTTGTGAACATTTTCTCAATATTTTCCTCTGACTCTCTCTATAACTCTTTACAACTTGAGGTTCAATGTGCAAAAACAAAAAAAACAACACAACAATCATGATAATATCTTTACGAAGTCCCTATCGTTCATTTTAAATATCTTGCCCATATGTCGCTCACAAAAGTAACATTTTTTCATGATGACAACATGCATACATTTGTATAACTTTTTTTTATTGTTTGCCCAGTCGGCTGGGGCTGTAGAATACACTGACTGCACCTCTGCAGAGGGGTAAGACCCCCCCAACGAGTGTCCTGGATATGACACTAAATAATCTGATGGTGAGGTTCCAGCAGTGCTGGAGCTTTGGGGAATGCGGAGTACCCCTTCATTGCCATCGCTCCCAGGTCCACTCTGGCCCGGAGTGGTAGCACCTGATAGGGCCCTATCTATGGGTTAAATAGAACTAACAGCATACTTATGCTAAACTGAATTGAGTAAACTGAATAGCTTGAAATAGAAACGTTTTTGACAATTAAACCGTACAATTACACTTAAACTGCGTGCTTATGCTTAACTGAATTATTTCAAATAGAACTGTTTTTTGACATTAAAACTGTATTTACACTTAACTGAATTATTACATATAACTGTATGAATAGTTTGAAATGGAAATTTTTTGACAATTAAACTGTGTTTAAACTGAACTGTTTTCAATAGAACAGATTATTTACGTAAAAATGGATTTGGCGTTGAATAACCTGCATGGGTTGATATGCCATAAAACCAAACAAACCAACCATTTTTGACACTGAAACTGTACTTACACTATAACTGAATAGTTTGAAATAGAAATGTTTTTTGACAATTAAACTGTGTACTCATGCAAAACTGAATTGTTTTAAATAGAACTGATTATTTACATAAAAATGGATTTGGTGTTAAATAGCCTACAAAGGCTGATATGCCATAAAACCAAACCAAACCAAATTTTTTTATTGTGCTTTTTTTTTCTTAAGTGTTCTCAGTCACCATAATTAGATACAATAGTTCCATATCTAAAAAAAAAATTTTGTTTCCTTCAGACCATATTACACATAGCAAAACCTCAAAGCATGACCAAACAATCAATTGCGGTAACCATGCCTCAGTTTTAAAACTGACATTGAGTAAATGACATTCAACCAATACCAAATGTTTTTATGCTCAATTTCTGCTTAATTTTGAAAATACTATATTCGAACTCTGGATGCTGCTAGCACATGCAGTACATATTGACTAAAGTAATAGTAAAAGAATTAAGAAAAAAATGAAGGAAAGAAACCCCCATCGACACAACCCCACAAGAAACAGGCCCAAACAAATCACCACATAAGTCACAAACCCCTGCAACACCCTCAAACCATCTCTCTTTTTATATTGCTTTGAAATTATTTGAAGCAGCAGCTGCTGTTTCCACCACATACAAAAAGACATGAATCTCAACTTACAGACTAATTAAAAAGAAAATAAATATTGGCCAACTTTTGTGTCTTATTAAAATTGTAAATTACACAATTTTTCATCTGTCTCCAATTCTGCAGGCTCTAATAACAGGACCCACTGATTTACAGTTTCTTTCATTAAATAACTCACCAAACAACATAAAAGGGCAACATCCCCTACTGTCAAATAGTAGATCAGTCGCATCCATAATTTGAAAGGAAGTGTAGACAATCTCAAAAAAAAATTTAACTGCAATGCCAACTCAATGTAATAAACAGTTTAAGGTCAGTAGAAAGCCTGGCTTCTATATTACAATCTATTTTCTTTTTTTTTAATGGATGAATACACCAAAAAAAAAAAAGAAGCAGAATCATGTAAGGCAAAAGCAAAAGTCACCCACCCACCACTTTCCTTTCTGTTGGTTCCAGTTGCCCATGCCACCAAGCCACAGTTGTCCATTTCTGCCCAACGGTATTCTGGCTTTTTATCAAAACATACTGATGACACATCCAGTCGGCAAGTACCAAATTAAAGATGTCATATAGCAGAGAAAGACAAAAATGCTGGTGTATAAAAATACAATCTGCTTCTTTTCTTTTCCTTTTATTATTCGAAATGTATTTATGAGTGAAGTGAGAGAGGGTTGAAGGTGGCAGAGCTTGCACTCACACAGAGGGGCTGAGGTACAAATCTGCAGTGAAACTTCTGTTTTTTCTTCTTCATTCTCTCCTTTTGCAAGATTGGTACAGGGCCACCTCAAGACATTGAATCATCTTAGTTACTCTTCGCTTCTCTACTTTTGCAAGTCTCATACAGGACCATATCAAGCTTCTCTACTTTGGACAGTCTGGCGCAAAGCCAGAGCTCAGAGTGATATAATGTCTAGTAGCTCTTTTTTGTGGCTTTTTCTTCTCTGCTGGTTATATAAAATTCTGAACTTGCATGCAAATTCTCATGGTCACACCTCCAGTCTTTCATCTACATGTTGTAGATGGACACACTTCTTTCTAGCATGACACCCATGCAATTTATGCAGCACTTCTGCTGGGGAGCACCAGTGTCTTGTTTACTTTAGGAAACAGGTCTATTTCCTGTTTATTTTTTGTTCCAGTATGTAACTTCCTTCTAGCATGTCACCCATGCAATTTACATGGCACTTCCACTGGGGAACACTTGCATCTTGTTTACTTAAGGAAACAGGTCTATTTCCATTTTTTTTTTTTTGGTTCTAGTGTATGACTTCCTTCTAGCATGCTAACCAAACAATCTATATAGTATGTCAAAAGAGATCTTTAAGTCAATATCCAACATACCATCATAGTATAAATAAATGAATATTTCTTCAGTAAATAAGGATCTGTCGATGCTTTCTTAACTAATGGTAAGTATGGATTTGTCTATATTTACTCAATTAACAGTAAGTAATGAATTTTTACTTACTTAAATACCTTTTGATTTATTTTTTTGAGTCAAAATCCACATTCTATTCTTGGAAGAGTGCCTTTTTATTTTAATGAATTTATCAATGAACTGGATTATTTTTTTTGTGTTAACATAAGACATTATTAATACTGATATAATAGTACAAACTCACTGAATAAAAATCAGCAACAGTTAAAAAATACATCCCTTTATTTTAAGCTACTAATTACAACTATACTTCACAAATATCAATGCTCTGGCTAACATTATCTTTCCTTACAAGAGAAGATTTTGTACTTAATTTTTCAGCAAACTTTTCACTCAATTTAAAGAAATAAAAATTTTAATTTGTATGTGTATATATATATATATATATGTGTGTAAGTGAGTGAAAAAATGGAAATGAATCAGACAAATATGTTGAAAAATAAACAGAAGAAAGAATATATTTGGTGTGGATGAAAATTTATTTTCTTTGCTGACACGTGTTTCAACTTAAATATTTTACCTGCATACAAGTTTTTCTGTTTAAAATTATTTTAAGTATAAAAACAAAATAATGATAGAAAATATGTTTAGCATGCAATCTAAAAGTTGTCTTCATGGCAAATGTTTTGATTAAAAGAAAAACAAAACAAGTAATACAAGAAAATCATATTTGAGATTGATTATGATATAAAATGGAAAATCTTTTTCTAAAAAGGCAACATTGCTTCACAGTTTTGAGAAATTTTTTAAATGGTTTACAATTTTAAAAAATTCAGAAAATTAGTCTGATATTATAAATGAATCTAGAAGTCTTTTAGCATCATTTTTGCCAAAAATTCTGGTTTTTGGAAAATTGTATTAAAAGAGTATATTGAGCAAGCCTTGACTATTTTACGTTCATCCCTATGGTGTATGAATACAATTATGGCTGAGTTCTAAAAGCCAAATACATGGTTGGTTGAAATATTGTGAAACCAAAGAATAGCATGTATTTCTGAATTTGAAATTTTTTTATGCTGATAGATTCTCTTTTTTTAGATTCCTGGAAGTCTCTCCTATGTATAGCTTGTTACAAAACTGACAACAAATTTTATATATACCAGTGTCGGAGAAAGAATTTGTTTTTTCTTAATTATTTTTTAATAACTGTTTAGTTGTTTTTGATGTATGAGTAACTGTTTTTATGCCTAATGGTTTAAGTTTAAATCCAACAACTCCCCTCATTTAAAAAACTTAAACCATTTATCAATCAAGAATTTATCAACATATACATATATATTAAAACATTTAGCCCTAATGAAGACTTTGAACTTGCATGAAAAAATTTTTTTTTCTATTATGATTATTTTATTTTTGTTCTCATACTTAAAATAATCTTTAATAAAATTAATTATGTGTGCAGGCAAATTTTGAAGTTGAAACACGCTAGCAGAAATAAAATAGATAATGAATATATCATTATAGCAACCAGAATTATCTGCCAGCAGAAAATAATAAAACATTATTACATCACCACCATATTCTCCAGCCCAGCCAATCAAAATACTTAGAATCGAACTGCTGTGGAATATTGCGGTGATGCAATGTTTTATTATTTTCTGTTGGCAAATAATTCTGGTTGCTACATCATCAACTACACCAAGTATATATCTTTTATCCATTTACCTTTTTCCACATATATATATATATATATATATACAGACATAGAAATATACATAGAAATATATACATAAATATATATATATATGTGAAAAATCAAAAAGGTCTTTAGAGGATGCTTTTATTTCTAGAGATATTTGCCAATGTTTAATGTTTCTGTTTTTAGACTTTCATCAGGGCATGACAGTTATTGATTAAAATGAAAAATATGAGAAAGTTTTGAAACATTCTATTTCTGTGGGTACCTTTCTGTTTCAAATTTGTGTGATATAATTAGTGTTCCTAAATTTATTTGTAAAGAAAAAAAGCATCCATGTTACATCAATCAATCTACTTATCTGTTTATGTTAGTATTTATATTATTCAGTTTGTATCTACCTATTATAAATATTCCATAATATATCTATCCATCTTTATCATTGTTAACCTTTCTATCTCTGTTTAATTCAACTAGGTTTTTATCTATTTTTCTAAATACATATAAATGATGAAGCTGAATTATTTTAAATAAGGGATTTTGTAACTTTTCAGCACAAATCTGACCAAATAAGAAGACAAAATGAAAAAATGTGGTCCCTAATAGTATTGTGGTTTGAAATGATACTAAATTCAACAATTTTTCTGTGTTTTTTTAATTTTGTATGTAAGCTAATACCTAGAAATCTTAAAAATTAAAGTTGGTTTGGTTTTATGGCATATCAATCATTGTAGGTTATTTGATGCCAAATCTATTTTTATACATTAAA
Source organism: Sepioteuthis lessoniana (assembly GCA_963585895.1). Lineage (NCBI taxonomy): Eukaryota > Metazoa > Mollusca > Cephalopoda > Myopsida > Loliginidae > Sepioteuthis > Sepioteuthis lessoniana. The sequence continues at coordinate 42,161,468 of OY757921.1, read as the reverse complement.
CAGTCTTCTTTTAAGCGATTCAATTTAGCATAAGTACACGGTTTAGTCCTATTTGACCCATAGACAAGACCCTATCAGGAGCTACCACTCTGGGCCAGAGTGAATCTGGGAGTGATGGCAATAAAGGGGTACCCCACATTCCCCAAAGCTCCAGCATTACTGGGGCCTCACCATTAGATCGTTTAGCATCATATCCAGGACACTCATTGGGGGAGTCTTACCCCTCTGCAGAGATGCATTCGGTGTATTCTGCAGCCCCAGTTGGCTGGGGCAAAATTAAATTTGTGATTAGTTCCTAAATTATGAGTGACCACACTGTTATTTATGTTTGGATTTTTTAACTACCTTGGAATTAAAACAGTTGCACACGCTTCAAAGACAATTAGGAATTTAATTAATGATAAAAGATAAGATGTAAAACATTTTCTATTTAATAGCTGAAAAGTCTAGCTTCCTAAAATATACCTTAAAGAAACTTGATTGAGTTACTTAAATTAATTATACGATTCTTTCCAGGTCATGCAGGGGAAAATATTATGGAATAACCAAACATTGAGAAAAAAATTATGAAACTGCGGTTAAAGGGCTCAGTCTGTCCTACCATTTATTCACAGCAGGAGGGAGAATAGTTGTATTCATACTTTTCTCAAGGGTATTAGAGCTATGTGACATGCAAAGTCTTGTTAAGGATTTAAGTTCAGATCATTTTGTCTATTTCCTATGATGGAAGCTATAACACCATGATGAGTGTCTCCTATATATATATATATATATATACACACACACACACACTCACACACACACACATATATATACATATAGATAAAGAGAGAGAGAGAGAGAAAGATATCATATCTATACATAAAAGTAAAAAGTGGAGGGAGACCCAAAGGCAACTTTTACATTAGATTCTACACTAAAAGTGTAGGGGAGGGTGCGACTCCTTTCTCTGGATTTCTCCACTTTACCCTTCATCCGTACCTTATAATGCTGAGTGTGAAGCAAGGTGGTATCAAGTACCATTTTTTGAGTCTTTGGTATGGCTCAACCTGGGATTGAACCACAGTCTCCCGGGCCATTGTTGAACACTCTACCCCGTAGGCCAACGGACATACATACACACACACACACATATATATACATACACACACATATCTATATTCTTTATTCTTTCTTTTTTTTCATAGTCATCTCTTTAATAAAATTTGATTAAAAAAATATCATTTCTGGCAGAAAATAAAGAATTCTAATCTAGTGATTGTTGGAGATTTACTTTCTTGCTCTCCATCTATATATATATATATATATATAAATTTTTGTTGTAGGTCTATAGAGAGAATAAAAATATTTTAAAATAGGTAGGTACATGAAGAGATTTGTATTTTTTGAATTTATCTATTTTGTTCTTACATATGTGTATGTTTCCAGCTTGTTGCTTTCGCCAGAGAACATATATGGCACAAGGCCTTGTTAATGGGGTACTCAATGAGACTTGAACTCACTCATGTTTGCAGTTTGAATGATTTTCAGTTGGTTATGGGTTTATATAGAGGTCACTCCTCTCTCTTTCTTAGAGTGTGTTTACCTTAGTCTGCTTTACCCCTCTTTGATATTTGATATGTTTTTGTCATTGTGTGAGTGTGTGTGTTGGAGTGGCTTTGGATTTCACTAACAGTTATTTTTCCTCTGTGTGTAACCTACCTATTTTAAGATATATATATATATATATAAAATGGAAAGAGAGAGAGGGTGGGAACACAAATTAATGCTAATTTTTAACTCAGCAAAAAAATATAAAAGTATGTTAGAGAAAGGAAGAACTTACATGACAGTAAATCTGTACGTAATCAATGTTTTCACAGAGTGATCAATAAGTAATCAAACATCCCTGAATTATGATGGATTAAATTTCCATTTTCAGCCATACTATCAAATGAAAGCAGGAAAAATCATTCTTAGTTTGTTTCTGATATCAATTATATATATATATATATATATATATATATATATATATATATATATATATCAGTAATATCCAGTTGGCATCCAAAGACAGTGGATTATTCATGTATTGAATATATGAGGAATTTCATTTCTTTTTTTTTTCATCATACGTGTGAAAGCACGGCTGATGAGGTTAGGGTATTGCACGTTGGCATCCAAAGACTGTGGATTATTCGTGTATTGAATATATGAGGAATTTCATATAAATCTATGGGAGTGTTTGATGTATGGCTATTGTTGTATATTCCTTTTCCAGGTTTATATAATAAAACTCACATACAGAGCGTATACAATGTAACTGGAAGAAAACTCAAACCTGGTCAAAATGTCATAATAGATTTATTTCCCCAAAGAATATTATAATATTTGTCTCTTCAGATGACTTACATGTTTGATTTGATTGGTTGGTTGTTTGGATTTTATGGCATATCAACCTTTGTAGGTTATTTAACACCAAATCCATTTTTATGAAAATAGTTCTATTTCAAACAATTCAGTTTAGCATAAGTACAAAGTTTAAATGTAAGTACAGTTTAATTGTGGAAAACAGTTCTATTTCAAGCTATTCAGTTTAGTCAAGCAGTTCTAATTCAGCTAATTCAGTTTAGTATAAGTACAGATTTTGTTTACACACAGTTAAATATCAAAACAGTTCTATATTAAACAATTCAGTTTAGTGTGTAGAGAAGAGGAAAATCTCGTATTTTGGTTTGGCGTGCAATTTAATTCGACACTCAATTTCACCCAATCAGGACGACTTATCCTATTCAGCCCGGACCTTCATTTCCGGCTAGCAAAACGGGTGAGCGGCCAAACCCAGTCTCTTCAGCGTGAGACGGCAACCAGAAGAGACGTTTGTCTGGTTGTCCCTGCTTAGCGATGCTTTTTAGCTAGACAAGCCACCCAGTGTGGACAACTCACTCTGGCTTTAACACTAGCAGCAGCAACATGGACACTCAACGAGGGAAGCATCTAATTTATGGATTTCTTACAAGGAATCCCAGTTGAATATGAATTGGATGCATTCAGCATGCCTTCCACAGGCACTACTTCACGTCACCCCAAAAATTGGCAATGTCGATCCGAGTGTAACTCCGCTCTCGACACACTAGTCACCTTTTCACTTTTGGCCCATATGAATGGAGATAACGCATACTCTCCCCAAAAATACCAGAAACACAAAAATACACGGTGACTCTAAACACAATCCCTCACACGTCCAGTAACACGCTGTCATCTCAACATCCCGCTAAGCCATTTCGTCTCCAACACTAACAAGCCTAAACTCCACGAGTCTTGCAGCACCAAAAGCAAACCATATTCAAAGCTGCAAATAAAGAACTTTCATTGTTGTGTTGTCAAAGAAAAGTTTCGTAATTTATTTGTGTTGCCTAAAAATATAATGTTTAAGGAAATTAATAATTTCCCGAAACCGCTATAAGTGCAAGTACAGTTTCAATGTCAAAAAAACAGTTCCATTTCAAATATTTCAGTTTAGCATAAGCACACAATTTAAATGTAAGTACAGTTTAATTGTCAAAAACATTTCTATTTCAGGCTATTCGATTTAGTCAAACAGTTCTGATTCAAACAAGTTTTTCTAATAACATTAGAAACAAAACTGAGCTCATTTTCTTTTACAGTTAAAATTTCAAGCATTTCTATCTAGTATAAATCATTCTATTTACTTTTCCTCATTTGTTTGCACACAGTTAAATTTTTATGAGAGTTGCTACATAAAAGTAAGAATTTAACATCATTCATTTGTTAGCACACATTTAAATAGATACGTATGATATGTAAGAGATTAACAGTCTAAAAGGTGATTGAGCTAAGTTTGCCCACAATTAAGTGGTCTCAAGTGTTAACATCCTATCTTGGCTTAAGGGACGAGCAATTATCTCCCCCTGGAGGAAGGGGGAGCTGTGAGGAGAAGAAGGAGGAGAAAAGGGGGTTGACCACTTTTTAGAGGGATCTCTTCGAGACAAGTCGCACGTGTCAACTCTAAAATAAAATATATATTTATCCTCTTCTTGCCTGGACCTTATTTATCTTAATTAACATTTGGTAGCAGAGACCAACACCTACGGCAAAAAAAAAAAAAAAAATGAGTTCGAGACTATTTGAACCACCGCTCTTAAACCCAGAATTTTACGATTCGTGGAAGCGAGAAATTCAGCTATCGCGGCAAGCATCAAATATCTCTCCCTCTCGCCAAGCACCAGCGGTTTTTATCACTTACAGGCCAAGCTCGTACAGCTATACTAGAAATGGACATTTCCCAACTAAATGCCGAAGATGGAATGGACAAACTAGTTGAAAAACTTGATACCCTTTTCCTGGAAGACAAAAACCAGTCTGCGTTTATTTGTTACGAAAACTTCGAGAACTACCACCGGGAATGTAACACTTCCATTAATGACTATTTAATCTAATTCGACCGACACGTAGCGAAACTCAGAGAATTTCAAATAACATTATCCGAACCGGTATTAGCTTACCGTGCTCTGAAATCTGCCAACCACAGTCCCGAAAATGAGAGGTTAATCAGGGCAACAACAACCTCCCCCTTTATGATATGCCCCAACAATTAAAGAAAATCATGCGTGGGAATTTAACCCTGACAAACACCTCACAGTAGCAATTTATTTCGGTCAAAAAAGAAATGGACATCGCCTTTAGCCGAGATGACACACATTCAAAAGACGACCAAATTCTATACGGCAGGCAAGTGTACAATAAACCTACCTTGCCCTTCCACTTGTCTAGTAGTAGCACTAACAACAGAAGAGGACCTCGTAAATTTAACGGCCGATATTCAAATCGACAAAGCCCAAATTGCTACATCTGTGGATGCAAATTTCACTATTCCAACAAATGCCCTTACTCAAAAACTAATAATACTACTACACAAGAAAATATGGTATTATTAAATGAATATAAAAATGACTGCCATAATGAGACTGGAAGTTGTGAAGAAGTTGCAAACATAGTGTTGCTTAATTGAGATGAGCTTGATAATTCATCCCTTCTCAGACAGACAATAAACTCTGCTATCTTGGACTCAGGTGCAAGTACCACCGTATGCAGAAAGAAATGGTTCGATTGCTTTCTTGAGACTTTGCCTGAGAACTCAAAAAAAAAAAAAATCCCCTACAAAGAAGGAACAAAGTGCTTTAAATTCGGAGATGGGTTAAAAGTAAAATCATTAAAAAAGGTAACTCTACCTTGTGTTATCGCAAAAATGAATGTTAAAATAATAAGTGATGTCGTTGACGCCGATATCCCTCTGTTATTAAGCAAAACGACAATGAAAAGAGCTCGGATGACCCTCAACTTTAATAATGACACAGCGGAAATGTTTGGCAAAAGAATTAAATTACTGTGCACCACGTCTGGTCACTACCATGTCCCCATATCCAGACCTCCACCGGACCGGGGTAAGTTACGACATATTTTATTTCCAAATAACATTGATAAAAAAGGCAAGGTAGAAAAATTTAAAATTGCCACCAAATTACATAAACAATTTAGCCACCCCAGTGCAAAAAAATTATGTGATCTAGTTAAAAGTGCCGGTTTAAAAGATGCCGAGTTTATTGACATCTTGATGAAACTTCCCCTTACTTGTCAGACCTGCATCAGGTATAAAAAACCTGCACCCCGACCTGTTATAGGATTTCCCCTGGGGACTCACTTCAACCAGACTGTAGCTATGGACATAAAGGAAATTAAACGACATAAAGTACTACACTTGGTTGACCATGCAACAAGATATAGTGTTGCTGTCAGGCTTCCAAGTAAGGAAAGTACTGATATCCTAACTGCTATCTTCAAACACTGGATTGCATATTTTGGTGCTCCGGGAGCCTTTCTTACTGATAATGGCAGGAAATTTGACAACCAATTCTTTCGAGACATGGCTCAAAACTTGAACATTGTAGTTCGTACCACCGCTGCACAGTCTCCTTGGAGCAATGGATTAAATGAAAGGCACAATGGTGTTCTGGGAGAAATGGTTATGAAGACGTTAGAAGATGCTCGGTGAAATTTTGAAGTTGCTCTATCATGGGCTGTCAATGCCAAGAATACACTTCACAATTCACATGGCTACAGCCCTAACCAGCTGGTTTTTGGAAAAAACCCTAACCTGCCTTCTCTTTTGAATAATCAACTTCCTGCACTCGAAGGTGTCAGTAACAGCGAAATTGTCGCTGACAAACAATGCATGCTGCAAGAAAAGGTTTCATAGAGTGTGAAGCCTCTGAAAAATTAAGACGAGCCGTCCGTCATCAGGTTAGAACCAGTATAACTGATCTATACAAAATGGTGACCTTGTTCTTTATAAAAGAAATGAATCTGATAGATGGCTTGGTCCTGGTGCCGTCATAGGCTGGGAACACAAACAAGTGCGGATCAAACATGGAGCCACATATGTCAGAGTACATCCCTCACGCTTGATTTTATATCCCAACACACACCATGACACTAGTGAACCAGTAAAACATCATAGCCAAAATAATGTAACCACAAACGGTTATGTTCCAATAGATGATGGGAATGAAACTGATGATAATCCTGAACAGTATGCCTGTGACAAATCACCGAAAATAGTCACAAAATCTGTACAACTGCCCAAACCAGGCCAAACTATAAAATAAAAGTTCACCAATGATGAAGACCACGAATGGAGAAAATTGAATGTGATCAGTAGAGCTGGTAAAGCTACTGGTAAAAACAAATATTTAATGAATGTTACTATGGAAGAAGGAGATCCATTCTGGTTGGATTTTGAGAATGGGGTATTGGAATGGGAAACAAATGAAGATGACTGAACTGCCACCAATGAAGGCCCAGAAGTAAGTCCTTTGATGGACTCATCTAATGACCAACTTGACGAAGCAAAGAAGAGAGAACTCCAAAGTTGGGTTGAACATCAAGTTTACACACAAGTGCCAGATCGGGGCCAACCAAAAATACTCATAAGATGGGTCTACACTAACAAGGAATCTAACGGCAAGCAAACTTTTAAGGCCAGACTTGTTGCCAAAGGCTTTCAAGACAAAGATGCCTGCAATGTTAGAAATGATTCCCCAACATGTTCTAAGGAAAGTTTACGAGCAGTCTTAGGAGTTATGTCAGCAAATGGCTGGGTATGCAAATCCATGGACATTAAAACTGCATTTTTACAGAGCAAGAGGTTAGATTGGCCCATCTACCTTCTTCCTCCCAAAGAAGCTAATGTACCTACTGGCTACATTTGGAAATTATCCAAATGTGTGTATAGTCTGACTGATGCATCTCGATCCTGGTACTTAACACTCAGAGAGGAACTAGTAAAGCTAGGAGTCACACCATCAAAATATGACCAGGCAATTTTCACTTGGCATTTTAAAAACAAGCTCCAGAGCATAATAGCCACTCATGTTGATGATTTCTGCTTTGCTGGGTCAGAAGCGTTTGAATACCAAGTCATTAATGAACTTCGTAAACTTTTCAAAATAAAATCTGAAGAAGTTGCTAAGTTCCAATATATTGGATTAGAAATAAAAAAATCCGATAGTAACATCAAGATTGGACAAGATGAATATACAAAGAAACTTAGGCCTATTTCACTGCAGAACGGAAGAAAACTAGAAGACAAGCTAACACCAACTGAGATCACCGAGGCCAGGCAGCTAATAGGTCAGCTCAATTGGCTAGCCACCCAAACAAAACCTGACCTCAGTTTTGATGTCAGTACACTAAGTGCAATATTAAAACAGGAAAATGTGGAATGTATTAGACAAATCAACCGGACTATAAAAAAGGCAAAAAAGGAGAAATCACAAATTCATATCCCAAACTTGGGTAACCCTAAACTGTTGCAAATTATGGCATACAGCGATGCATCTTTTGCTAACCTAACTGATGGTGGATCACAGGGTGGCTACATAATCTTTTTAGTAGGCAACAATAGCCTGGCAATCCAAACGCATCAAAAGAATAGTTAAAAGCACTCTCGGTGCAGAGACTCTGGCCATGGTTGATCTCACTGAGGCCTGCTTTTATTACAGAAAATTAATACTGGATTTGTTACAATTAGAAGACCACCCTACGAATATAAAGATAACATGCAAAACAGACAATTCTTGTTTGTATGACGCAGTGCATTCCACTACACAAATCCTTGATAAAAGACTACGAATTGAAATGGCAATCCTTAGAGAAATGGTTGACAGAGGAGAAATTGCAGAGATATCATGGATACCCACTGACAAACAAATTGCGGATAGCTTAACAAAAAAGGGAGTCCCCTCCTTCAAAATTCTCCAATTCATATCTGAACCCAAGGAATCATCCGTCTAATTTTCAAGTATGCAGTCTTAAATCTTTGTTCAACTGTCTTTTTCTTTTCCCCTGCAGACAGCCATTTGATGTTGCCTCCTAAAATGTCCCACCTCAGTACCAGAAAGAAAAGCGGGGAAGTGTTAACATCCTATCTTGGCTTACGGGACGAGCAATTATCTCCCCCTTGAGGAAGGGGGGGGGCTGTGAGGAGAAGAAGGAGGAGAAAAGGGGGTTGACCACTTTTTAGAGGGATCTCTTCGAGACAAGTCGCACGTGTCAACTCTAAAATGAAAAATATATTTATCCTATTCTTGCCTGGACCTTATTTACCTTAATTAACATTGTAGTTTTTTGTAGTTTTGTAGTTTTTTGTAGTGTTGTAGTTTTTGATTTTTTCTTCAAGATTAAGGCTGGCAACTACACGGTTTGTGTCGCTATCCATACTTTCTATACTATAGTTCCTTTGTAGGGGTTTTGTTGATTGCTGAGCATTGGATTGTTTGGTTCTTATAGGCAACGTTGTTGTTGAGGGTATTTTGAATGTGCTTCCTGATCTTTCCTTATTCACTTTGGTGTTCATCTGTATTTTCGCAGCTTGGCTAATTGGAGCCTGTGATTTTTGTTTAAGTTATCCAGGTCCTATGGGAGATAAGTATTTTAGTCTATCTTTAATGCTTTTTTGGTGATTTATGTTATGGCTGTTTTGATGGGGATTTGCACTTTTAGGAGTAGTTCATGTTGGAGTGATAGATTCTATGTGTGTTTTTGTTTTGACTACAACATTGAATCTCTCCTCATTCCCAACTTGTTGCTGAGCTGGTGCTTGGTAAAATTCAACCGAGTGTAGTTTTTTCAGGTGCTTCTGAAACTTTGGCCAATCAGTGGCTTTCAACTTAATCAATTTCTCCATGGGTGTTCTATATTTGGTGTCGTCATTGGTTCTATCTGCCCTCTGTGCAACAGAGGTGTAGCTGCTTTCTCCCATATAGTTCCCTACAATTCTCCTTGCTTCCAGAAAGGACACATTCCTCTTGTGTTTAACCTCAATTATTTCTTTTTCTTTTTGGTAAACAGCGCAAGTTCTTGCGTAAGCCGGATGATCTTGTTGGCAGTTTGCACATTGAATTTCTTTCAAGCAATCTTCCTCCACGTGGTCTGAGTCCTTTTCATTGCATTTGGCACATGTCTGTTGTCCTCTACAGGCCTCCCTATGGTGTCCATATTTTTGGCATTTGAAGTACCTCAGAAGAGCTGGAATGTACTGCTCAACTTTCTCAAGACAATAGTCAATCTTCACCTCGGGAGTACAGGGGCTTATTAAATGTTAGGATATAAGTGTTGGTCTGGACTCGATGTTTGCCTTTTCTGATGGAGATTCTTTTTATATTTGTAACTCCGTTTTCCCAGGGCTGATGCTATCTCATCTTCTGTAGCTAATGCCAACTCTCTACTCCTGATAACTCCCTTGGAAGTGTTTAGTTTCTCATGCAGGTAGGCGCTGCATTTCGTTGGATGAAAAGTTTTTATTTTTGATATGTTTTCTGCCTGTCTCCGGCTGTCTACCTTGACAAGCAAGTTACCATTCCTTGTTTTCTTTACAGTTTTCAGACTAGCCCTTGTAGATATTACTTTTTCTATGAGGAAAGGCGAGAACTTGGCTAGGTAGATCTCCTCCAAAGATTCAATAACAATGAAACTGGGGAAGTCTGCTGCCTCATTCTCCGAGTCTGATTCTGAGAGGTTTCGTTTAGACTTCTTGTTTGAAGACGCCATATATGCTGCACATTTTTCACTGGCCCTGTACTCCACCACCCACCACGGAGTCCAACTTATGTTGGGAATGAACCAAGGGGGTAACCCATTTGCCTTAGTTGAGACGGAGATACACAACCAGTATACTCAAGTTGAGGGTAGGCTTCCGAGCCATTGCCAATTTCAAGTTCTCAGCACTGGTCAAATTCCTATACTCTCAACGCAATTGACCCTCAGCCACCGCCTTCTAGCACTTAACAGATAAGGGTTGGGAACTTGCTGCAAGTTCAGATTTAAAAGTACAGTTGGGATAAAATATATAGGTGCTAGGGCTTGACATGACCCGCCGATTAATCAGATTGGGCCTATCCAACTGCCTGTCAGACCAAGTAAGGGCCAAAGTGGTGTGTTGCAAGTCATTGATCACTCTGTTGCTAGATCAATGACTGCTCAACCACCAGGGTTCTGTCCTAGCGCCTTATGGGTCGCCACCCATGGCCAACAGGTGGCCTCATTCGGGGGTGGGGAGTTGGGGTTTACCCCTCTGCAGAGGTGCAGTTGGTGTATTCTACAGCCCCAACCGATAGGGCAACATTTGATTTGAGGGTGAAAAACAGCAAATATGGATTACAGTATATATATATACCTATATAAATTAAATGTGTATATAAAAGTATAAATTTTCAGGTGAAAAGTAAAGGGAATCAAAACAATAAAGTATTAAACAAATTAAGAACCCAGAATAAGGGTGTTCCTGTAAACTGACCCAACCTAATTTGAACATATGTTAGATTTTTCATAGCAGGTGGAACTTTTGAATAATGTAAGCTTGCAAAATAAATTATTATCTTTTCATCTTTTCCTGTTTACTCCTTTTACATATGTTAAATCCCTAAGTTAATTGGGATATCATCATCCACCTAAAAAAAAAATCCAAAAAATGCATCAGGTGTCCTTAATATTATGTACTGCCAATATCTATTTTGCTCACATGGGAGTTATAGCTATCTATGCTAGCATTAACCCAAAAATTGTCAAAGGGGACTAACCACTCTAAAAATTCAAAAATCCTAAATATGAACTAATTTCTAAGATTCCAAAAACCACCTACCCAACATAATCCCCACCCCCACTGTAATATTATATGGTTAATTACTGGAATTAGTGTTATTTTTTCTGAACAAAATTCACCCAAAATCAATATCATGGTTTCTTTCTTGAGTAAGACCCTTTGTAGCCAGCCCTCAACAAAGATATTTTAAATTTATCTTTATGTCTACATTTAAATATGAACTAATTTCTAAGATTCCCAAAACCACCTACCCAACATAATCCCCACCCCCACTGTAATATTATACGGTTAATTACTGGAATTAATGTTATTTTTTCTGAACAAAATTCACCCAAAATCAATATCATGGTTTCTTTCTTGAGTAAGACCCTTTGTAGCCAGCCCTCAACAAAGATATTTTAAATTTATCTTTATGTCTACATTTAAATATGAATTTGTTATGTGCATTAAGCAGTTGTCTGGGGTCCTTACAATTATACTCATTTTTTCTACAATACACAAGTTAAATCTGCTATTGGAGCTATTTGTGGTTGAAGACCGCCTGATTATTTTCCACTTTATTTGGATCCTTAAGGTTCCAAAAATATTTAAACAGGGTGGTTTGGTTAAGTCACAGATTAGAGAAGGAATGTTTGTAGTTGTACAGTTTTTGCTTCCAATTCCCCATGGAAATGCCTGTATAAACTCTCTCTCTCTCCATCATTATTATATTCCATGGGGGAAATGCATGCTTGGTATACAACATTCTCCAAGTTTACTTAGGAACCAAAGCACTCTATCTAAATATTTGAGTTTTTTTTCCAGTTACCTTATATATATATATATATATATATATATATACTAATGCATAAAACAATTTTAAAAACAAAATATTCATACTTTTTTTCATACATAGGAAAATAAAGAATAAGAATATGAAATGCCATCCCCTTTCAAGGATTAATGGCAGATAAAATCCAGAAGAATAGATTAAGTTCAATAAACAGATTCTACAGATTATCTTTAATCTAATCTTATAAGATTTATTCATTTTGTCATGAAAACATTTACATATTTTGGTACAAAAAGATTAAAGAACACAACTTCTTATGAATAAAATAAAAGCTCCTTAATTTCATTTAATCTGTTTCGTCTAATTCTGCTTTTATGACTTTCCAAAACTCTTAACATCTGTATTAGTCCAGGTTAAAAGCACAGTAAGGGTAACCCAAAGCCAAAGTTTTTAGGCCTTATTTTTCTGATATAGGTATCATTGTGGAACAAGAAAATTTTTGGTGAATAGGTCAAAAACTTTTATTGTTCCCTAATAATACCATGATTAGAAAAATAAGGTCTGAAAAGTTGGGTTTCTGGTTACCCTTAGTGTTTTTAACTTGGACTATATTGCAATGATCTAAATATTTGGAAACTTGCCCAAAGTATCCAACTGAGGAAAAGTCTGCCGTAATATATATATATATATATATATATATATATATATATTTTTTTTTAAATATCAAAATGTAATACTTTGATCAGTTATATTCTAATCCTCAAAATCATATATCAACATTCAGCCCGAAGTCAACATTTTATAGCCCAGTCGGCTGGAGCTACAGAATACACTGACAGCATCTCTGCAGAGGGTCGTGGTGGTATATTGGTGTTTAGTTCCACAATTTATGTTGGGCTCATTATTGAAAAGCAAATGAAGTAAAATGACGCAGACAAAAGAACATTCAAAACAAAGCAGTACAAACAAAATTAGATTTATATATCAACAAATACATAAAAAAGAAACATTACAAAACATTATGAATATTCTTATATAGTCTGTTAAATATTCCTCTATGTGTGTGTGCGTGTGTGTGTGTGTATGTATGTAACTAACATGAATATTATAGAAAAAGACTAAATATTAAAAGTATCCTGTAGACTATAAAAATGTATGTTGACAAAGTATTTCATGTGAAGTATCAATATACAGAAATATAGTAATGTATTCTAGGAGGAACATGTCTTCTCCTATGTTAGTTGTTTGTCTCTTTTGGGGTTTGACGAAATTTCTGAGGCTGTCTTCGAGGCTGGAACAAGTCTAACCAAAAAGGTAGAACAGGAAAGGAAAAGGTTGCAGAATGTATACGCACCTATGTTATGCGTATTGAATTGTGTCTTACTAAGTGGCAAGGTTAAGCTGTTTCTGGAAGTCGAAAATGAAGAGAGAGTGCTGTCTCTGGAAGTTAAAATATGAGAGAAGGAGAGTGTGCTGTTTGTAAGTCAAAATGTGAGGGAGGGAGGGAGGGAGAGAGAGAGAGAGAAAGAGAGAGTGTACTGTCTTTGTAAGTCAAAATGTGAGAGAATGAGTTCTTGGAAGACAAGAGTATATATAGGCAATCCTTGTCATGTGGTCGGCTCCAAGTGCGCAGGACAAAATCAAAGTTGTGGACGTAGTAGTGAGCACAAATCATGTGATTTTCCTGACCAATAGGTTCCCGAGATTGATTAGTTTACTGACGTCCACCATCTTTATTTTGGGAACAAGTGGTATCACAGCCATTTTAAAATATAGGAGTGTAAATCCTATAAGGTAAGACTCCACCCAATGAGTGTCCTGGATATAACACTAAACAATCTTATGATGTGACTCCAGTAATGGTGGAACTTTGGGGAATGTGGAGTACCCCATCATTGCCATCACTCCCAGGTCCATTTTGACCCAGAGTGGTACCACCTGATAAGGTCCTATCTATGGGTCAAATAGAACTGTTTGACATTTAAACTGAGTGCAAACAAATGATTAATGCTAAACTGGATTGTTTGAAATGAAACTGATCATTTAACAGTGTTTAAACAACTGATTGATGTTTAATTGAATTGTAAGTTATAGATATCAATACTTGGAACCACTTAATTTTGTCGACTTATGCTAAATTGAATTGTTAGAAATAGAACTGTTTAATTGTTTTGTGACCCCCACCCCCCAAAAAACCAACAAAAAAACTAAGATAATGACTGTAACTTATTCATATCTACATGGTGAATGTAAGTATAACATTCCTATAAAATGTTTTTGTACATTATCACAGACATTTTTTCAGCAGAATATTCTGGACAAGGTTTGGTTTAGTTTGGTTGTATTTTATGGCATAGCAACCTTTGCAGGTTATTTAATACCTAATCCTATTTATACATATGTGATTTGTAAGTGAATAGTTTGTAGGTAACATTATTTTTAAACAAGCCAGAGCTTGTTTGTTTGCATACAGTTAAATCATTCCCCATGAAACTTATAGTAACAACAACAAGAATGTAAATAATTTTATTTTTAGTTATATATATATATATATATATATATATATATATATATATATATATATATATATATAACACATAATTGATAACTTGATGTTTATGAGTAACTTATCCTCCGTAGAAGTCAAACCAAGTGGGGAATAATTTTTAAACAAATATCTTGAAATCAAAATCAAATTATGTGGTGAAATGACAGTTAGTTTAGGAATTCATTATTAGTGAATTTGATACTGAGGAGTTCTGGCCTTGTGCCACAATTAAGTTAAGCTTAGTAAATAACTTATCTGGTGTAATAAAATAAATTATTTCATTTCATTTATTAAAATCACTTCATCTTTTCAAATTAACACTACTTAATTTAGAAAAAAAAAAATTAATCAAAATAAATTCAGGGATTCTCTTTTTAAAACAAAATAACCTCTGTTTAAACTATAACTGCTAGGTCCGTCTAAAAAAAACCAACACATTCAACTGACAGCATTCATGTTACTGTATTTCTTTTGGGACCATCGCTTTTATAAAGTACAGAAATCATTTTCTAATATCAAAATTAACAATAAAGAAGCATGAGTAATAGTCATAAAATAAAAAAGTTAAAAGTTTTAACAATAACAAATAAAAACAAAGTTCATCTTTTTATATGAAAAATTAATAAATTCAAATTCAAGTTTTTTGAGTTTCGCTATTGTCTTCAAAAACGTCAAATACGCTTTCGAAGTTTTTATGCTACTTTCGAACAGTACCAAATTCAGCAAAGTAGATATGATGGGAGGCGGAAATAAAATGAGTTGAGGTACATATTAAGAGAGGTATACCCTTTATTTTATTAATTAATTAATCTATTTATTTATTTATTTTTTGGTGCTCGTCCATGGATATATATATATATATATATATATATAGATATATATATATATATATAGATAGATAGATAGATAGATAGATAGACTTGTAATATTTACATTCATCCAGGTAAGAGTAAGGGCACCGCGTGTGGTGATATGACTAGCAACCCATTACTAGCGAATTGGGGTCTCACTGGGAGCCGCATACACCCGGCCTTGTGATACATCCAAACAAAGCTTAGTAAATAATTCCAGAAAAAAATGGTTTCAGTCACTTCATTTAAAATAACTTTTTTAACAGACAAGGAAGTAAATATGAAAATATCAGTAGATAAACTAACAATAAAAACGCGTAAATAAAAACAAACACACCAATTCAATATCTTAATTTACTAAGTTTTTATTTGTTGCTTGTGGCACAAGGCTGTATGAATGGGGAACCCAATTAGACTCGAACTCACTTGTAAAGGTTTGCAAGTCTTGTGTGCTAACTATTGTATCACCCGAAGCGCTCAAAACCAACTTAATGTTATTGCTAAAGACCGAAAAAACTACTTCATATGATAATTAAAAGAAAATGAAACTTGGTTTTACCTGTTTGCTGACTTGTTTTCTGAATCTTTCGCACTTTGCTAGAAATAATTTTTAGTATCAATGATTGGAATTTTCTTTGACAAAATACAATTTAAACATCGGCTGATGAAATAATAGGGAACGTCAATCCTTATTCTGAAACTTTTAATTGATAATGATTTGTTTAAAAAATGTCTTAAGTTAAACGATTTTTCTTCAATGATAAACAAAACAATTAATGCAATAACTTCTTCGATAATTAATTACCTAGCTCAAAAAGAAGTTTTAATGGTATAGACAAAAATATAAGTTTTTTTCTTCTATTTTACTTCACCGCTACATTTTTAAAAAATGTAAATATAACTTTTTTTTGTAAAGGTGTTGGCTTAAACCGTGGTTTTCTAATTAGATATTTAAAAAAAAAAAAACAGAATTACGTCCCTTTATTATAAAAAAAACCCCGACTTGCTTTCCCCTCTTTGATAAATCGTTTGTTTGTTTTTAACAATCTACCAGCAATTTCGAAAAGCATTTTTTTAAAAAAACGACATATTGTGGGTTATAAATTTTAAAATAGATTTTTCATGTAAAATCTACATCGATCTTGGAGCTATTTTTTTTTTTAATTACGCAACTTCTCTGGTTCCATGGCAACCAAAAATGCCGCCAACCCACATAACAACTAAAAGGGTTCGTTAACTATTTTACATTTATAAAATCCTATCGAAATATGATTTGTAACACGTTTATTATGGAGTACATAGTTATTTATTTAGCTTTGGCTATCTAATTTTTTGTTTCGCTTTTGCAAGTAGGATGGATTAGAAAATGAATTTTTATTGCTTGCTTAATGTTTTAGCATACATTGTCATTATTACATTCATCATTCGATGCGTAAAATTTGTAGAAATTATTTTTGGCGAAATATTTTCCTATTCTTTGGTATGAGATAAACTGCATCTGGTGATGAGGCTCCAGTCCTGGAGTGTGTGGAGTAGATCTCCAGTGTCATTACTCTCAAGTCCACTCAGGTCCAGAGTGGTAGTACCTGTTAGAGATCCATATATGAGCCAAATTAATATTATTGGTATTGGATAAGAATAAGGGAAACCATACAACAACTACTACTACAACTAGTTGTAGTTGTAGTAGTGATGGTGGTGGTGCAAGAAGTCAAAGTTTGACCATACGAACAAATAGTATATTGCTCAACGCTGAATCTGTCCTGGAAAATGAGACGCACAAGCTCCACTGGGATTTTGAGATACAAACGGATCACCAAGTCGCGGCCAGACAACCAGATATTATAATAATCAACAAAAAAGAGATAACTTACAGTATTGTGGACTTTGCTGTCCCGGCGGACCACAGAGTAAATACAAAGAATGTGAAAAAAGGGAACTGTGGAACATGAAAGTGACGATCATATCAATTGTAATTGGTGCTCTTGGTACAGTCACCAAAAAATTGGTACAATGACTGGAGGACTTGGAAATAACGGGAAGAGTGGAGTCTGTCCAAACTATAACATTGTTGAGATTGGCCTGAATACTGAGAAGAGTCCTGGAGACATGAGACTTGCTGTCACTCAGGCTCCAGTGGAAAACCATCAGCTAACGCTGATGTGAAAAACTCCCAAGGAGTAAATAAATAAATAAATAAATAATGTTTGCGAGGAATATTTGAAACATTGAGCAAACAAATTATGATTATTGAATTTACTTTTAACTGTATAATTGTGTATGAATTATTAGAATTAGATAAGAATACTTGAAACCATATAACTATATGCAACTTATTTGCTTGATATATAATTGTATGAAAACAACTGATTATAAAAAAAATAATAAAGTGCAATTAAAAAGTGTCAAGTAATATTGAAAATATAATTATGATTACATTTAAACATTTACAAATGTACTTAATTCTGGTATTAAGTAAACCATAAAGAGTTGATATACCGATAAATCCGAATGATTGAACATTAAAACTTCCAGGATTTATAATGCAAATCAATTAAATATTGAACTTTTGCTGTTAATTGTTCTTTCTTTCTTTTTAACTATTATATAATCGAAAAAAGTAATAAAATTGTCAAGTAAGGGAAATAAATTTTATTTACAAATGTTATTTTGGTGATCTTGGGCTTCCAATAAAAGCTGATATAAGTATACACATTTCAAAAATGATTTTAATTGATAAAAACTAATTTATTCTCAAAAAGGAAGTTTTTTATTTTGTTATTTCTTAAATTCATATCTTTAAAATGAGGAATAAGATAAAAATTTGAAAAAAGTATTTCCTTTCATAATATTCATTATAGAATTCTTCCAGGTATTAAAAAAAAAAAATATTGCAATATGCAATCCTGTTGGTAAGTGGAGAAAATAGAGACCAGCTACCCTGAAAATCCCTCACCTCCAAGCATGCAATATGAACTGATTTTTGTCCTCTAATTCTTATAAGATAAACCATTTCCACAGTTGGTTTTCCCTCCCCCAGGCTTAATGGATTGACAACCCACTCGTTGTAATCTGGCGGTGAGCCGGGATATATATATATATATATATATATATATATATATATATATATATATATATATATATATATATATATATATATGAAGGTAGAAGGAAAAAATATAATCCAAATAGGTGAATATATCATGATGTAAAGTCGACGTTAACGTTTCGGTTTTAATAACCATCATCAGGACTTGGATATGAAATAGTTCACATATCGATGGGTGATTGCTGAGATGACAGGAGCAAATGAGAAATATACAACGAAAAGATAGATAAACATGGACATAGCGTTCAAAATTCAAAAGTCATCAGAACGTGTTTGGCACGTGGAAAAATATTTGAAAATGTAGGATTTTTCAAAGAAACGAGACAAAACCTCCCGTTTATTGAGAAATACGCAACAAATAAGTTTTCATATGTATAGATCATTAGGAATCATCCATGTTAAATGTTATGTAAGAATGTATTTGGTATTTGTCTCGGGAGGTTTTGTGATGTGAATGAGGAGTTACAGTTCGTATTCAGAAGATAAATAGGAAAATTAAGGAAATTAAAAATAAATTAAAAATCAGAAAACAAAGATAGAAATAAAAATAAAATAAAAAATAACAAACATAAAAATAAAAAACATAAAGTGGAACTCATTCGTTCATAGGCGTGAGCAGAGGGTGCGAACATATTATATGTTAGAACGATTAAGAAACAGGAGTGGAATTAATCTACTGGTCAGTCCCTTTTCACTTTGTGTTCTGTTTGTGGTTTCATCTACTTGGCAGGTGTGCTATTCTAAACAGACTCAGATCTTTTAACTAATGGCTATCTCATATATGATTTATATTTATTCCTGATATGTCTGTTAATTAACCCAGCTGTTGCCATCTTAGATGTTCCTCTAGTTTCAATTAGGATCGAGATACTTAAACCAGATAAGGTGGGGACATTCATTATTGTCGCCAAGTGTATTTTTTTAAATTTACCCTAAAAATGGTCAAGGGGAATTAACCACTCCAGAATCCCAGGCCATATTTTTGGATTGATATTCCTTGTTCATCTGGCCCTTATCTACCTTTATCTTTCCTTGTCTCGGTGAAATCTGCTGTTGGGTTGATCTCTATTATTTACTAATATTTCTTTATTATTTAAGATAATTTAAATTTTCCTCTATGTCTACACTTAAAGACAAGCTCATTTCTCTTGTTCAATAAAAGTTTATATATATATATATATATATATATATATATATATATATATATATATATATATATATGTTAATTTCCATTTGTGTGTGTGTGTATGATTCATTAGAATGTATTACCAGAAATGTTTAAGTATTTTATGTATAGTTACATAAATATGAATAGTCGAAAATCATAGGTTTTTCGCTGTTATGTCGTACATATTTTTTGATAGATAAAAAGAGAGTGCCGACGGGATGGAAAACTTTTGCTACTGCCCACCCACATGGATAACTTTCTGGGAGGGGCCTGGCGATAAAACTGATATTGTATTACAGAAGTAAAATTCAAGGGGGATAACTTACAATTTACTGAGAAAACTACGATATTTTTTTAATTTATTGAATTTATTTATTTATTTAAATAAATGTGACATTCTGTATTAGTTTATTTATCAAATATTTGATCTTTTTTCTTTCCTGAAATTAAACTTTAATAATCTTTACAAAAATCTGGACTCATTAAGCACAAATAAATTCTAGGAAGAAATAAATAAAGTTTTATACACATAAGTGTCTGAAGGACTATGAAAATATAAAAAAAATTATTCATGTTTGAAATCCGTCGTTATGATATTTTTTTGTTGAAATTAAATTTCTGGATTAAATTGTTTGGTATTCATTTTTTAAAAGTCATTATTTAAAATTTCATTTGTTCCATCTATTGATAGATATATAGATTTAAAGTTTTTTGCCCTCTAACATGACAAAAGGATTGGTCAGGCTAAAAGTTTGTTTCTTTGAATAATTGCAAATTTTACTTATATTTAAAGACTCTGAATTAAAGATTCTTATGTTCTACAACATTCCTGCATGTTCAGTTATTTTCATTCTATCAGACTGAGAGTCTTTTAAGATTCCTTGTAAGTATTAATCCATTTTGCTTTAATTTAGAAAACAAGAGGATATATTTCAATTTTTACTGATTTCTTGTGAAGAAAAATCATTATTCTAAAATGTTCAGACTCAAATATTACTGTATATACTCTTGTCTATGTCAAATTTTGAAGACATAACACACTGGAAAAAAAATTGGAATTCAAGTAAACATATGTATAATTAAATCAAACACTAATGGGAAAACTGGGAGCAACCCTTGGTTTAAAAAATCATTTCCATAAATTAATGATTTTGTGATCAACAATCGGGGGTCAATCTGTACACAAAATTGACTTATACATGAGTATATACAGTTGTAGAAAATTGTTCTTGTTTTTTAATTTTATATTTTATATATTTAATTCTTCCATTTTACATATTTTATGGGTTAGTATGGAGAATAAGGGTGCAATTACAATGGCACTTAACAAAATTTTGATTTACTTCCCCTAAATGAATAAATTATTTTCTAGATTTATATTATGATCAGTATCTTAAAAAAAAAAGAACACGGATTTAAAAAAATTAATTTAAAAAATGGATTAATGATTTATTTAATAATATTCATTATGTTATATTTGTTTAAAATCATTACAACAGAATATTGACAGATTCACTTTGTATTTGGTCGATGTCATTTTACACTGAACAACATTGAATATAATGTGTGTTCCATGAAAAATGTGTTTTCCGTTGAAGACTAATTTGTGTTGCCTATCTGCAATTGGTACCATAAAACATCTATACATTCTCAACCACTAAATACTCAGCATCCTTGGTTCACACTTTCCTTATTATATTTTCTTTTTGGGAAAAAATGTATCTTGGTGATTTCTATTGTAGAATTTTTGTTCTGCAATTTCACGACACCAGTTTTTAATCGATGGTAAATCAAATATTTGTACTTCTTATATATATATATATATATATTTTTCTCCCTCGTATATATATGCGTGTGTGTGTGTGTGATCTTGTCAGTTAATTCAGATCTTATATCATTGAATTTATGCTTCATTGATGGCAAGTTGTTAATACCACAAAGGACTATATGAAGAAACTGCATCTTCATTTGATATTTGTACAATTAGATAGGAAACCCAAAAAGTCTCGTATATATGTATTTGTGTGTATATATGTATGTGTGTGTGTGTGCGTGCATATATATATATATATATATATATATATATATATATATATATATATATATATATGAGTGTGTGTGTGTCTGTGTGTCTTTGTGTGTGTTGTAGTATTTATTCTTGGTAAAATTAAAACAATTAAGGCGATACAAAGTGAAAGGCTGATATTCTCAGTGTAATTACGTTCTAATCTTAACTTTGAATGTTGTAGTTCAAGGGAGGTAACTTTAGCTTTCCTCTGAAAAAACTACTTGATAGTTTATAAAAAAATTGATAACAAAGGTCACAGTTAAGATTTAGTATTTTTGTAGACGATTTTATTTCTATTTTTCATTTATTAGATAAAAAGACTTTCATTTAATTTCTTAGAGAAAATTTTTTTTATAGATAATCCATTTTTTGTCATATTTCACGGTTAAACTGCTATACCTTATGATAAGTGCATTCTGAGGTTTTGTTTTACTTTCATATGTTATCTTTTATAGATGGAGAAAAGAAGACAAAAAGTAACTGAAAAAATCTCTAGGAAACACCGAAACTTAAAAAAAGGTAAACAGAGATGGCAGCCTTTTTAAATCATTAATACTGAGGCTAAATTTGGTTCCTTAATTTTCTAAGATGTAAATTTTTAACTTAGCTTTTTTCATTCTTTCTATTTTCTTTTTGTTGTTGTGTTTTTTTTTCAGTTGAAGAATGGTTGAAGTGAGCTGTAACAGAGTGAGGGGGCTTTTACATGCAAATACTAACACTTGTTTATTTATCTCTGCTGACTAACTATTTAGTACCCAGATATAAGCACAGAAGACTGACACAAGGAACCTGGATGTCGAAAGAGAGAATTGCCTTTCACCCCTGTTAGTTGGGAGATAAAAACCAAGACAGTTTCTTAGGAAAACGATTCTTTTTTGTTGTCTGAAGAATGTTTGCAAGTATAGAAGTGACAGATAGAAAAGGTAGAACACAAGAAGAACACAAACTACATTTTCTTATTCTGCATTTTGGTCAAACTACTTTTTTACTCGAACTCTTTCAGTTTTGTATGGTAAATTCAACAAAAAATTACTTTCATACCCTTTAACAAATAACTACATTGGCTTTGTTTCCATTCATTTACAAATTATATCCATCTCCGACAGAAATGGAGCATAATTAGTTTTATTTAGTTTATAATGAACTTTCTTTTGACAGCACTAGTGTTGGCTAACGAACGAATCAATCAGCAAATGAAGACACCTTTTGTCACTATGACTGATATTTAATTCAAATTAATGACTGTATTTATTTTTAGACAAATGTAAAAATACCTGATATGTTTTCATCCATCCTTTTCAAAATATATCATGGAAAAATAAATTCTTCATATGGTCATTCTATTTAATGCTGATATTCTTTTAAGAAATATACACTCACATCAAATGGAAGTGTGCTTGGCATAACAGTTAACATCATAGAAATGGAAACTTTTTCAGAGGATTGGTAGTACCAGTTAAGATCCCATATATGCATCAAATAGATCTTAGATGATGTTTAAATTTGAATATCTTGTCAGAAAGTCTACAGAGCCCGATGTTTATTTACTCCTCTCCTCAGCAGGAGCAGGAAGTGACACAAGGTTGATTTTTAAGCTGAGCACAGTCGAAGAACCAATGAATTTGTGCCTTTCCTGAGGGCAATAGCTACAAGTGAAATGCAAACAGCTTTATCCAGGATTTGAACTCAGGTCATCTATTTAATTTGTGAAGATGATAACTGTTACACTAAGTGTGCATCTTACATGTAGGGGAAGTTTTCAGCTAGATTAATGCATGTGATTGACTTGCAGTACTGTGGGTTTGTTAGCCTAAAGTAGCTAAAATTTTCTGATAGTTCACACTGACTTTAAATGATAACAGCTAATTTTATCTATCAAACAAATACAGATCATAAGAAAGAAGAACTACCAACAAATCTTCCCTGTAATAAGGTAACTGAATGCACTGCTAGATGCTTCAGTTCTTAGTCTATTGCTTGCAATGTTTAGTTTATTGAAAAATTTTTGCTTTTGAAAGTTACAATTTGCTTCTTTTTGTCTTTTTTTTCCTCCTCATCACTTGAATTTCTGCTTTTTTTTCTTACCTTGCAAAGTAGATTATCCTATTATTTGTCTAAATTCCTGAGATAAAGCTTGATAAGTTTTATCATTTAGAATATTCAGACTATGGTCTTTATCTTTATCGTTATATTCATAACATTTTGGTTGATGCATCCTTCGGCCTTCTTCAGGTGTTTCATATTGAACTTAGGAGCCTATACAGAACTTCAAACTGAACTCTTTATTTAATCCACAGGTTCAGTTGAAAGCTTTGTGTAGGCTCCAAAGTTCAACATGAAACACCTGAAGAAAGCCAAAGGACGCATCAGCCAAAATGTTATGAATATAACAATAAAAATGAAGATGATATTCTGAATACTCTAAATGATTGACTATCCTATGTTTCACATGTGCAGCATGTATCTAAATTGCAACTGCTGTGTTAAGTTTTTATTGTTCTGTTCGAGTGATTGAAGAGAAATTAAAATTAAATCTACTGTTCAGCATAGGGATTGAACTCACTACCTCCATGTTATAAGTAATTTTTTTTTATCAATCGGTCACCCTTGTTTATTAGAATGGTTTGAATAGTGGAGAAATATAAATCCATGACAGTTTCTCTTGGGGCAATCTTTTCATGTAGTCTTTGGGCTGGCCATCTGGTATTTATGCTGGGTGAGTATCAATGACAAGAAAAAATTTGCATTGCACTTGGTCTTTTTGACCTTTGAATCATTGACAAACATTGATAAGTATAGATTCGCATTGCCCTGAATGAATCAATGACGAGCAATGACCCACTTGCAATTGGCCTTTGGGTCAGGTGATTCTATGACCAGTAGTGCATGAATCTTAGCTCATGTGCAACTTTTCCCTCTCCTAATCCCTACCTTATGTCAAATCCTAACTGTTCAGAGGTACAGATAAATATCACTTCCATGCAGGCCACTTTGCATTCATGCCAGGTGTTTGGCAAAAGATACATACCATATTTTTCTGTTGCTTGGAGAATTTTTTGCCACACAGCCATAAACCTCCACCCTCTTCAGGAATTTTGTCATTTACAGAGAAAGTCAAGCAGATTGCAGTAAATAGGAAAAGATAAGATTAAGATGTCAAAGTGAGCAGAGATTGGAATAGACAAAAACTATTCCTTAATTTGAGTTGGTTTGGTTGTTTAATGGCATATCAACAGTTATGGGTTATTTAATACCAAAGCCACTTTATAGAAGGACAGTAGTGGTACTATTTAACCATAGTTGGGAGAATAAGTGAGTTCATACCTTTCCAAAGGGTGTTAGTCTGAAACTGAATGTAATAGCACAACTGGGGTTTGAACTTGCTTACTACAATGTTGCAGTCTTGCACATGAACCACTACGCGCCCTTTTTCTTTAATCTAAACTACAGTTTATAAAACTTGCTTGAATATAATATTTATCTTTTGATTAAGTGAAAGAAAAGATCTTGAATGAATAATAGATAAATATCATCTTATGTTGTTTTACGAGGGTTGGTTGAAAAGTTCATAGGGTGAACAAGATACTCTCATGGAATGTGACCAAATGATGCTTATTTTTCAACATAGTCTTCCTTGCAGTCTACACACTTCTTCCATCGATATTGTAGTGCTTGGATCCCATTGGTCAAAAACATCATCAACAGCATATATTATGGAAGAACTTTTCAGCCCACCCTTGTAATTATTTAAATTTCTTATTTCTTGGACATTTTTTCAGTCTCTTTGCCTCTCTATTAAATTCTAATAGATTTATCAATGGTTTTTTTATCCTCTACATTTTAAGAAGAAATATTTCATGCTTCTGAAAAATTTTCTGTTGTTTCTAATCCTTTTTTATCACTTTTCTCAGTTTTGAACTCTTGATTTTGTATATCCCCCAAAAACTGTGCTATCATTTATTTTGCCAAATATTGTGTCCATTTTTAGTTAGAACTGTCTTTGTTCTTTTTTCTAAGCCCAGTCAACTGGGGCTGTAGAATGTGCTAACTGCATCTCAACAGAGGAGTACCCCTACCCAATGAGTGCCCTGGATATGGCACTAAACCATCTGATGGTAATGGGGAATGTGGAGTACCCCTTCATTACAATTACTCACAGGTCCACTCTAATCTGGAGTGGTAGTACCTGTTCTATCAATGGGTCAAATAGAACTGTTTAATCATTTATCATATCTTAAATCATTTAACTATGTGCAAACAAATGATTGATATTAAATGGAATTATTGGTATTAAATAGGAATACTTGAAACTATTTAACTGTGTGCAAGCGAATGATTGATATTAAATGGAATTATTAGTATAAGATAGGAATACTTGAAACCGTTTGACTTTGTACAAACAAATGGGCTCTGGCTTGTTTAAAAATGTTATCAACAAACTATTCATTTACAAATAATAATTATTTGATATATATGTATAAACAGGATTTGGCATTAAATAACCTACAAAAGTTGATATGCTGTAAAACACAACCAATAAATTGTGGTCTTTCTAATGCTCTTTCCACATCTCTGATATTTTTCCAAATAATTTTGAAGTAATTTCTTAGCTCCTTGCAAAGTGTTTTTTCTTTCACTTCTGCTTTGCTCAACTTAGTATTTCATTTCTCGTTTCTTTTCTTTATGCTTCTGCAGTTAGAATGATTTATTACATTCATTCTGTTGTTTATATTCTTTTTCATTTAGACATATTGATTTTTTTCATCTTTTCTGTTGTTTAGAATGGACAAAAAAAAAAAAAGAGATATTCACGCTTCTTTTTTTCTTTCTTTCTTTCAATTCTTCAATGTTGTTGCTTGACACTTGAGAAGTGCTGACTACAGAACCTGCTATTGACTTGTTTCTATCTTTGCTACCCATAAATCCTTGTTTTTTCTCTATCTATATAACTCTCTCTTCCTTAACTCTTCAGTTTCCCTACTGACAACAAGGTTCATGAGTTTTTTTTATTTCATTCAAACCACACTTTCATATACGTTTTATTGACTCTGAAATTTATTTGATTTATTTTTTCTTTGAGATTTACAAATTAATGCAAATGATAGGTTTGAGCAGTAGTTTTGAAACAATTGTCCAAGGACCCTCTGAGAAAATGATACACTGCATTATTTCTCTTTTAGAGGAATATTACTGAGCTTGGCTATTTTTGGCACTACTCACATATATAAGGGAGGGATCTCTACTTTAAAAAATGACCTTGAATCAAACAAAACCTGCCTTGAGCAAAAAGACAAGGTAAATGACCTGTGTTACTACTAAATGACTAGGATGAATATGGTGTCTTTGATGTCATCAAGAATATTTTTTCTGTCCTGCATGTAAGGCTTAGAATACACCACCACAGATGGCTGAGACCCCATCCAACAAAAAGGTGTGTTCTGCATATGACATTCAGTGGTGAGGCTTTAGTTTTGGAGTTTTCAGAAGTGTGAAGTCACCCCTTCATTGCCATTACTCCCAGGTTCTCTCTGGTAGTACCCATTAGAATCCTATATGTCAAAAAATTTAAGATACCAAAGTATTTACCTGTTTAAAATGATTATGAAGATACATTTTTGTGCTACATATAATTGGAGACCATAATTGTGTAATTTACTTTGGTATTAAATACCTCAACAAGAGTTGATACAAACCAACCAATCACCCAACCAACCTGCCAAAAAGATTTTTATTAAAAGTTAGATTAAGTGCATATTTGTATTTGATGTAGTAAGATTATCCTTTTAAACATTTTTCCTTTGATTCAGTAAATTTAAAGATTTGATATTTGATTGATTGGCTTTATGGCATGCTAACTGTTCTTAAGTTATTATTTATATATATATATATACTGTCACCTACAGACTGACTGTTTTGTTGTATCACAACGCTTCAGTGTGGCTAGACACATGGGATGCTTCAAGCTGGAATTGAAACCTGGCTAACTTTATGCTATTTGAATATCTTACCCCAGAGCTATCGTCCTTCTCAACATAAGCGAAGGAATTTTTTATGTATATATTTTTACATATATGTTATCAGCTACCCGAGTGCTCGGTTCATGAGAAGAGCTTTGCATTTTGCATATGTTGCAGCTGGCAAATTCCCCACTTGAGTGCTCAACCCACTGGGGGGAGCATATATATTGTCATATGTATATATAGACTGGGGCAAAGACAATGGAGGTAAAAATATTACACAATATAAAACTTCTTTATGAAATAGTTAATTGGGTTATGTTATTAACTGTGTAATTGCTTTTCCCCAATTCACTTTGTTTCTCTATACACACAATCACTCCTCCCTCCCCCACATACACACCTGTCCAATGAGTAATACATATATATATATATATATATATATATATATATATATATATATATATATATATATATAATGAGGTACTTGTGATATAATAGTTATTGTCCCTAGGAAATGGATATGGCTAACCAAGTTCAAACCCTAGACAAGGCTGTTTAACCCTGGTATGGCAACCAGTCTAGGAGAATGAAAACTTTGAATTCAAACTTGTTAAACTCCACCTAAAAATTGACCTTATGTTCCATCCTGTTCATGCATAGTGGTTGGGTAAATACACACACACACACACACACACACACACACACACACACACACACACACACACACACACACACACATACATATATATATATATATATATATATATATATATATATATATATATATATATTACACTCAAGGTAGAAAAATTTCATCTGCCAGCCCCCATATGTTGACTGAAGATCTTATTTAGTCTTGGATTCTTATGTAACATCTATATTTGGACATTTGTTAGACTTGTAATAAGAATCTTTTTCTGAGTGTTTCTTTTTTTTTCATTAAACTATTTATAAGCATAAATAATGAATCATATCAAAGATAAACTACTGATTTTGTGTACTGTGCCCCTAAGCCTTCTTTCATTTATATCTTACTGAATGTTTGTGTTTTGCAAGGTTTTTTTTCTTTTCTTTTTTTATACATTTTAAGCAGAATTTGCATTCAATTGGAAGAACAGACTCAAAAAAGAAATCCAAACCAATTGTGGATCCGGTATTTTCAAAAGTAAGTTTATTTAGAGAAAAAAACTTTTTTTTTTTACAATTTATTTGTCTTTTCATTTTTTTTTTCATTCAATTAAAGTATAAAAATATTTTAAATTTTTTCATTAAAAGAATTCTGTAAAGATGAAAATGAATAGTAATCCAAATTTTGAATATTTGCATGATTGTGTCTGAGTCAAAACTTACCAGCCCAAGTAGTAACAGTTATATAGTATACAATTTATTAATTTTCTTTTTTTTTTAAACAGGTGGAAATGCCATCCCTTTTTTGTTTTTCAATGAATTTACAGGAAATTGCCCCTGATATGACCAAAGTTAGTATATTCTTATTTGAAGCTTGGCTTTAATATGATTTGGATGATATATCTGGTAGTGATGGGTGGGTTTTATATACCTGTGGGTCTTAATTGCAGTCAAATATAGTAAATGAAAATCTATATGCATTTATTTGATAAATCAAACCTGTAATATAACTGGTTTTATAAATAGCCAATCCAAATTATAAAAGGCTGCTTTCTTTTTGTCATAAGGCATTTTGATAGTGAAATAAAGTGCAATGGATTTCTGTTGATTCTTTTAGTATTTGCCATGCTACTATATATATTCATTAGAATAAATGAAAGTGTTAAAGTTTTTATTTAATGAAATCCTATTCTTCATAATAAGTTCTATAAACAGTCAGTTCAAGTTTCTTTCTTATTATGATGCATTTCTATAGTGAAATAAATTGCCATGAATTTCTGTGGATGCTTTTAGTATTTTCTGTGTTGCTTTATATAATCATTAGAGTTAATGAGTGTTGATGTATTTTTTTAATATATCAAATCTGTGATATCACAGGTTGCTTCAATTACTAATATTTTTCAAAATTAAAATGAACAATTATATTAACTGAATATGGTTAATAAGCATAAAAACAATTTGCATTACATTTAAAAAGTGAACATGAAATTGTTTGCTAAATGGAGATAAAGAAATTTTTTTTTCTATTTAAATATTTGTGTTTTTCTTTTGCAGAGTGGAAAACTGTCGGATCATGAGCAAAAGCTAAAAATGAAGGAAAGAAAACGATTGATATTCACCAAAAAGTTACACAAAATGTATCAACTTGCAATGGCTCATCAAGCTACATTTTCTCGGTAAATGTCTCTTTGTATAAGGAAGTATTTTAAAATTAAAAGTTTCTAATTTCCAGGATTTCCAGGATCTTCAAAATATCTTCATTAAGTTTTATATGTTTAAAGAACCCTATACTCAAGACTTATTGACATTTTCCAGAGAGTCATATTACTTTAAGATGATCTTAATGTACAATAAAACAAATGAAAATAAACCTTCAAATAAAATAAAGTAAAATAGAGGAAAATAAATCTTGAATCAAATTTAGAAATAGAATGGAAATCACAGACACAGAAATGCCAATTTAGATGCAAAAATTAAACCCACATGACTTTAAAAACATGTTCCAACCAATGGCAATAAAAACACAAAGGTCTGGAATTTTGATCAGGCTGAGCCAAGTGGATTACAATAAAAACAGACCATGGTAAACACCAAAAGGATACTGTAGGCACTGGAAAATACAGCAACTGGCAGCCAATGTTATGAGTAGATATCTATAGTTTACCAATATATCAATGTAGCTGAGAGATCAACTACAGTTCACTGTCAAACAGACAAGAACACTGGCAGACTCACATTCACTTGTTGACAGGCCACACAGTAGAATGAACAAAGCAAGATTCTCTCCTTCTAAATGACTACATCATACCCCCAGTGAAACACACCACATATTCACATACAAGATTTCTCTTCTACAATACTTTTTCCATTGCAAGGAGAATCTTCAATGCAAAAAACTTTTCTTTCTAGTTTAACATCTTATCCATTTCCTCTCGGATATGAAATTCCATTTTGTTATTGTTGCTGGGAATTTGTTTTCAACTTTTATTTGTTTTATTGGGACTGTTTTGTTTATGCACCTTTTTCTGTTTCTTCTTTTGTTCATTCTCTTGTCTCTTTAACTTGGTCAACTGGCAAGTGACCAAATTTTGCCCATTCTCTTTATCAATAAATCTGAATGAATCCTACTATTACATTTCATAACTCAACAACACACTCTTATTGGCCATTCAGAGCTTGGTGAAGGAAAACTTAAACCAATCAGTTGTCTATAGACCTAGCTGCTTTTAGGATCTATCTTAATACAATAAAAAAGATTGCAAATTCAAGTTGTCAGTTTTGTGAATATCTCATAACCACATGACTCTTTTTTCATCAGATTCACACACTGACGCCTTTGCCAACTATTTAAAAGTAATTCATTCCACCCTAACTCATAACTTACATGAACATTGTTCTCACCTGGATTTTGTCAACCCACAAAACATTGGTCCAGCTGGCTGGGACTGCATAATACCGACTGCATCTCTGCAGAGGGTTAAAACTCTCCAAAACGAGTGACCTGGATATGACACTAAACAATCTGATGGTGAGGCTCCAGTAATGCTGGAGCCTTGGGGAATGTGGAATACCCCTTTATTGTCATCGCTCCCAGGTTCACTTTGGCCTTGAGTGGTAGCACCTGATAGGGTCCTATGGGTCAAATAGAACTGTGTGCTTATGCTAAATTGAATTGTTTAAAATAGAACTGTTTTTAACATTGAAACTGCATACTTATGCTAAACTGAACTGTTTGAAATTGAAATATTCATATGTATAAAAATGGATTTGGCATTAAATAACCTACAATGGTTGATATGCCATAAAACCAAACCAAACCAAACCCAAACCACAATACATGTAATGTTGACTTTTATTTGACCCTTTTGCATGTATTAACCCTGTATCAAGTGCAGGTTATGACAAAAGTTCAATTTTTAATCAGAGTACTGTTGGTTTGAATTCAGAGTTTTCCTTCTCCTAGACTGGTTGCCTTACCAAGAGGAAAGAACTCATTCTGTTTTTCAATTTACTCATAGCTGGAGAGAGAACAGAAGGATTCATACTTTTCCCAAGGGCATGAGTATGAAATGAAATGCAAACAGCTCCATCCAGGATTTGAATTCAGATCGCTGATTCTATTTTTTACTATGATGACTGTTAAGCATGCCTCCTATTGTAGCCACTATTATAAATTATAAATTCGGTTGAGTGTCCAAGTGAACATCTGAATAAATTTTTGCTTTATTTCTCCCATTTATTATTCTGCCATTATCACATATCTTCTACTTTTTCCACCAATTCCATATTACTAATTTTTTGTGCTCATCATCAAGGATAATTCTAGCACCTACACATATCACTCTGTCAGTGGAGCCTCGGAAATGTCGACTACATCCCCTGTGTCTTTTAGTTATGGGTTATCAAAAAGTTGTTGAAAACAAATATCCTATTATAATTCCCCAAATATCTGTCTCTCAGTCTACCTTAGTCAGCCCAAATTTTGGCCTGATTTCAATGAAACTTTCAGAAATTCCTGGACACTTGATTGATAGCCTTTACACTGATATTCTACCATAACCAAATTAGGAGTGAGCAAAAATTGTTTGTATGCCCATATGGGTCAGGCTCCACCATTTTGGGCTGGATTTCAACCATACTTTCAGGAATTGTTTGGGTGATCTCTAAAAAGATTTTAAATTATAATTGACCAAGATTATTTGATTTTCTTACATCCCAAAAGGCAGCTACTGTAGAAGTTACTCCCCTGATATAGTAGAAGCAATAAGATACCATCATAGTGGGATTCCAACAAGCATCTAGATGGCAGACAAGGGAACAAGTCAATACTGCCCCTGAGTCCTGATTGGCTGCTGGTTTCAGTGTGGATATGGTGCTAGATAAATATACATCATTCTGCATTATACTCCCAATATTGAGTTCCTTTGGCTTCCAAATGGATGCTTGTTGAAACCCCACTGCGATGGTATCTTCTTGCTTTTATTATATCAGGAGGTAGCTTCTACAACTACTTCTTATACCAATAAAATAAGCTGTATATCCCTACTGAAAAGGTAAAACAAGAAATAAAACAAAAACCTCAGTAGCAATGTTGTCTACCAGTTGCATAACTTTTTATATGTTATATATATATACCTTACACTATAATCGGTTTGTTTCCATCTCCTCACCTCACTTCAGTTAACGCTTCACTTCTCCTCTCTAGTTGATCATCTTGTCATTTCAATCATTCTGATGTCTCTTTCATGTTGCCATCCTCATTCTTATTTTTTTAATGAGGAATAAAAATGTGACCATATATTCACGTGCACATCTTACTGATGATGTTTCATCATTATCGGCTCAGCCAAGATGGAGCTTTCAACTACTCATTTTAAGAGTTTCTCATTGACATCTCTTTCTAACTCTAGAACTGTTTTTGGTCACCTGAAACCACCCAATAAGTGCCATGATCTCAGATGGACATCAAATTCGACGATTGTTCATCAAATTGTTTGACTCTTGTATTTTTCCACTCATTTAATGGCTCAGGACTTATTTTGAATGTTACACTACATGTCAGAATTATATCTCACTGATTTATTAGGTAACATATCCAGAAGTTCTTTCAGGATGAAAATATTTGATGTCTTGAAAGAGTGATTCATTTTAGGCATAAATGAATAGAACATTTTTTTAATAGAAGGTACTATATGAATATCAGTGGACAACTTGAAAACCTGTATGTAATACGGGTAAGTATTGCTAATATTTATAACTTACTGAAAGGAAAAAGTTTGAGTGAGTTTCAAGTTTTACTGTGTCATGAACTAAATACTTATGTTATTTTAATATAGGATTCTTGCAAAGCATTCAGATGATTTTGGTCCAGATATGGATCCTCTTGGATCTGTTCAGGTGAGAATTTTTAACTTTTTCTTTGATTCCAAAAATGTAGATTTTTTAATAGCCATTACTTTAGTCATCAACCAGTTTTGATTTGTCATTTCATTGTTAATTAGATTGCTAATTATACTTTTAATTGACATCATTGTACATATCATATTTGATTTAATTTGTCTTGTATTTTATATATTCAAGTTTATATATATATATATATATATATATATATATATATATATGTGTCTAGCCACACTGATAAGTTCTGATAATGTCTAGCCACACTGATGAGTTCTGATATTTCTATGGGAAGCTAGTATGTCTAGCTACACTGATGAGTTCTGATAAGAATGAAACAGATCTGTCAGTGCATGACTTATATATATATATATATATATATATATGTGAGAGTATGTGTGTATTTAACAAACCCTCTGCATGAGCAGAATATGACTCAAGATCAATTTTTTTAAACAGAGTTTTAACAGGTTTGTATTCAGAGTTTTCCTTCTCCTAGAGTGGTTACCCTACAGTTTACTTATAGCTGAAGAGAGAACACTTGGATGTATATCTTTCCCAAGAGTATTTGTGCAATGTGAAATGCAAACAATCTCATCCAGGATTTGAACTTGAGTTGCCATGTCCATTTCCTATGATGATTATCATTACACCCTGAGTGCATTATATATATATATATATATATATATATATATATATATATATATAAAATTTTATATATTTAAAATTTTTGTTGTTGGTCCAAAGAGAGAAAGAAATATTTTTAAATGAGTTGACCTATGTAGATGTTTGTATTTTTTAGGATTTATCAATTTATTTCGTTCTTACATAAGTGTATGTTTCCATCTTATTGCTTTCGTGTTTACCTAACCTGCTTTACCTCTCATTGTTTTTTGATATTTGATATGTATTTGTGTGTGTGTGTGTGTGTGTGTGTGTGTGTGTGTGTGTGTGTGTGTGTGTGTGTGTTGGAGTAGTTTCGGATTTCACTAACAGTTATTTATTCTCTGTGTGTGTGTGAAGGACATATTGGCTGAAATGCTATGAGTATAACAATAAAAATGAGGTCTATAGTTTGAATATTATAAGTGATAAAAATTTGTTTTAATAAAAATGGTAACCTTTTTCAGCTGACTAACCAAACCTATCAAACCAAACACCTGTTTTAAATCAAATTTTATAATGACAGTTGGCTATAAAAATAGTATATGGAAAATAAACTTGTTTCAAATCATTCAACTTGTTATGTAGGTGTTGATATCGATCCATGTGGTCAAACACGGATCTCCTGACAACAAATCTAACCATTGAATGAATTGTACTTCTGAGGTCATGTGTCCATGAATATTTAATACATAAAGCATTCAGATAGAAGTCTGGGGTATTTGATTGTGGCTCGGGATTTGGTATCTGGTATTCGGTATTGTATGTCAGTGAAGAGATTGTTTCTGAGTAATTACTTGAGAGAATTATTTTGAGAGCATTATCATGTATTATTCAAAGGATTCGACTGTTACGTTGACTTTATGTGAAGATACAGGAATATTATAACTCACTCATGGCGAGTTACTAAAGTTTCCTTCAGAATAATGTTATAAAAGTGACGATGAAGATTTTATCTGAACTAACATTACAAAACAACTATACATTTGAATCATCTTAAAACTGGTAAAATTTATAAATAATTTCAATCTAGAAAGCATTTATAAGACCAAACTGATTTTGTTTTGATTTGATTGTTTTCAGTTTTATTAGTCTTTAGTGTCTATGCATTGCATATAGAAATATCTTTGCTTTCTGTTTGACCAAATAGTTAAATTTTTTTCTGTGTATTCATTTAATGTGTATTGTACATTTTATGAATATTAGATTATTAGAATGCTTAGTGCTATGGAAGAAATTTAGTTGTCCACAGTCATCAAGGATCAATATTAACATTAGCAGATCCATGATATACTGAACTCAGTGGAAGGAAAGACAAAATAAATTCATTTACACATGCAAAAACATTTAACATTTGATATATATACAATATGGATATCAGTGGTATTAAAAGAAAAAAACACACAAACATGTCTCAACAGATAAAACTATATACATATTATTCCATGAACAAGCAGTATATAGAAGAGGTACAAAAATGGAAATAAGGCTAACTTGATGTGTGTCAGTAATATAGCTGTGTGGCTTAACTGTTTCCTGGCAGGGTCAGTGACAAGATCTCTACTATTTAAAGAACAGAAGCAAATTGATCAATTGATTTTAACAGCGTATAAATCTGTCTCATGTTATTTTATGCCCAGAAATTAGGGAATTGCATTTATTATTCATTCATTTTTTTTAACATTTAGAATATTTGGACTATTTTCTTCATTGTTATTGTTGTATTTACAAAAAAAAAAATTGTAATATGAGATAAGGTAAAAAAAATACATAATAGTAATAAGTAGTATCTCTTAGGTTGATTGAAATATTTGGTATATAAGTCTGAAAAAATCATTCTGAATTGTCCTGGTGGCCACATAGTGCAAGAGATATAGGCATTTAGTTAAAAGTGCTTCTAAGTGATCTGGAGGTTGTAGGTTCAATCCTGACATCAGGTAAATGACACGGAACATTTAC
Organism: Sepioteuthis lessoniana; assembly: GCA_963585895.1. NCBI lineage: Eukaryota > Metazoa > Mollusca > Cephalopoda > Myopsida > Loliginidae > Sepioteuthis > Sepioteuthis lessoniana. The sequence goes on along the minus strand of OY757921.1, from coordinate 42,125,188 downwards.
TATAGCTTAACAATTGTACATAGTTATGGTTAACAGAATTAGAACAATCTATCCCCGTGGATTAAATAAAGGGTTTGATTCTAATTTATGTGTAGGCTCCCGAGTTTGACATGAAGAAAGCTGAAGGACGCATTGGCTGAAACATGAATAAAGATGAAAACAATTGTCCAAATACTCTAGAAGATAAAACTTATCAGGGTTTATCTCAGAAATTTAGATAAATCATATATTTATATATGCATTTTTTGTGTAATTGTTTCTTAAAAGTTGTTTTTTAGCAGATGGTCCTATCAAATACAAATACGAATAATTTTTAAACAGATCTATTATGGCCCTAACAGGTACTGACACTTTGAGTCAGAGTAGACATGGCGATGAAAGGGTACTCCATGCTCCCCAGATTTCCAGAACTGGAGCCTCACCATCAAATTGAGTTTAGTATCATATCCAGAACATTTTTTGTGAGGGTAGTTCTCTTTCTCTGCAGGAGATGCAGTCAGTATATTCTAAGCAGCACCAACAGGGTGGAGAGCAAATAGAGGTCAAGTAGGGGTTTCTGGAGCAGTCATGTGACAGCCTACAAGTACAGAATATTATACAAGGGAGATTATTTTTGTATTCTGAAAGACTTTCACTAAAAGAAATAACTTTTTACACTAATTTTAAATAATCTTTTTTCTTTTCCTCTTTAAAGTGAAACTAAACAGTTGAAGTGTAACTGTGGATTTGTTTTCAACTCTCATACTCTTATCATTAAGCTATGTTTGCAAATGTTCTTTCATGAGGCTTTATTCATTCATTTTTTTCTCATAAAGATGAGAATCATGTCGTCTGTTTGATGCCCTGAGGCCAAATAAGTAGAGTTTTCATTTTTGGTCTTTGTGATTGTTTGAGGATGGGGAAAATCGATGTCACTTTGATTTAATTGCTTCCAGTATTATTATTGGTCTTTGGTGTCTACTCTCTGTATATTTTCTAAAAGATTTATTGCTCTATCTATCCTTTCTTTTATGTACAGCTAACTGACTTGCCACTTTCTCTGACACCTTGTAGACCAAAAACACCCTTTATTGTTTCTAGCCACTTGACAGTAGCAAGGGAATAGCATTGTTGTATAATAAATATTCCATTTACAAACAATACTGTTAAAAAAGTCTTTCTTCACTTATACATCTGTAACATTAACTGATAAATATAAAATCAGTGAACCCATTACAGTTGAATGTGGCCAAGAAAAAGAGATCACTTGATCGAAAATGAATCAGTATAAAAATTTATTATGCCTATATAGATGAGATGTTATTGTGCCACCAGATCTTTTTACTGAAGGTTTGGTTCGTGTCTTTGGCCATTCGGCATTTGAGTCTGACATTCATAAAAAGAAGAAAAATGGATTTTTATTCAACTGAACCTCCTCTTCCTTCCAAAAAATACAAATGAAAAAAAACAAAACAAAACAAAAAAAAAAACCCATCTATCTGCTCAAGTGCTTTTTGCAATTTGGTTAAGTGATGGTTTTTTATAGCCAGAAGTTTAAGCACTAAATATCCTGCCATAATTTTTCTTTTTTCTTTATTTTTTTACTCATTCATGTATTGAGAAAGCAGACATGATATTAAATAAGGAAAGGTGTTATATAATAGAGTGGTGAAATCTATTATTTGACAGGTTGTGTAGAATGGTTTAAAATGGTATTGAAAAACTATTGGGTTATCTGGTTTGATTTATGAGTAATGAACATGTGGTCATTTTGAGAACATGGCTTTGATTGGATAAAAAGTCATGTGATTGGATGATCCATGAAGCTTATTGTTTGTTTATTTGTTTGTTTGTTTGGGTTTTATGGCATATCAACCTTTGTAGGTTATTTAATGCCAAATCCATTTTTATACAAATAAACAGTTATATTTCAAACAATTCAGTTAAGCATAAGTACACAGTTTAATTGTCAAAAACATTTCTATTTCAAGCTATTCAGTTCAGGCAAACATTCTAATTTAAACAATTCAGTTTAGAATAAGAATATTTTTTGTTTACACACAGTTAAATGTCAAAACAGTTCTATTTCAAACAATTCAGTTTAGCATACAAAAAAGTTCCATTTTGAACAATCCAGTTTAGCATAAGTACACAGTTTAAGTGTCAAAGCAGTTCTATTTCAAGTAATTCCATTTAGCATAAGTACACAGTTTAGTTCTATTTGACCCATAGATAGGACCCTATCAGGTGCTACCGCTCTGGGCCAGAGTGGACCTAGGAGCAATGGCAATGAAGGGGTACTCCGCATTCCTCAAAACTCCAGCATTACTCCAACCTTACCATCAGATTGTTTAGTGTCATATTCAGAACACTCGTTGTTGGAGGGGGAGGGTCTAAACCCTCTGCAGAGATGGAGTTGGTGTGTTCTACAGCCCCAGCTGACTGGGCAACCTTGAAGCTTAGTAATAGTTAGTTAAAAATTGCTAGATTGAATTCCATCTCTATTCTGATCACTAACTTTCCATTTAGTAAGGATGAATGAAGTGAAATAGAAGATGCCAAGAACTAAATGTGATATATGCATATACCAATGTGTCTGAGTTATTCATCATCCAGACACAGAAGAACTGAAAGCAGCTGGGGTCACCACAGCAAAGAAAATCAAAGATGGCAATACGAAAGAGACACAGAGTGACACCAGGTGACAGACAAAATGACTGAAAATCAAAGTGAGGAGATAGATGCCAGACGATCACCCAAGTAAAAGCTTTATAACAAAATTGGTTCTGATCAAGTCAAGCTTAAAGAACTAGTTCTTGATAGATCATTGGAGTTAAGTAGTGATGAGCTTGGTCAGTACTTAGATGGGTGACCACTTAGAGACAGAAGTCCAGTAAGCAATGAGTACTATGCTTAGCAAAGTTTAGTAAAGTCTATAGGAATTGAAAATAATTATGAAACATTATAATACACTCATACATATATACACAAATAAAGTGTAAGGATACAATAAATAATTATCTCCCTTAGAAAATTGGTATGTCTGTTAGAATGTCCCATGTCAATCCTAGAAACCCTTTTTCAACCTCTCTTTGCTTCCATTCTTTGAACAATAGAGATGTTGTCTCTGCCAGAGAATTATAAAGCCATATAGCTATATATTTCACATTTATCAAATCTTTCTTTTACCATTTTATACTTCTTCCACATACTGCTTGTTTATGGAATAATATATGTATAATTCTATCATGGGACATGTTTGTGTATTCTTTTATATAATGTCACCTCTGCATGTATTTCGTGCATATAAAATATTAAGTATTCTTTTATGTGTAATTGAGTTTATCTTGTCTTTCTTTCCTCTGTGTTCAGTGTTAGTATATCACGGATATACTAATGCTAATTAGTGGAGAGTGGGGACTTGACTAAATATATTCCCAACTACGAAGCATTTTGATAAAAAGAATGACAGCCTGCCTCTCTGCCTTAACACAGTTGACATCCTGGAAATGTGACAAACAGCTGCTGGAAAATAGTTACTTATTTTAAAAAGACATTTCAAGTATTTAAAAATTTGAAAATAAAGACTGATACAATTTTCTCCAGCAATAAAAATTGATTACAATTGATTTTTGGTGGCACACTTTGTTCAATAGTTATTGTTGTATGAAACCTAGATGAGGCTTTTTATATTTTGCTCTGCACTGATACTCTTAGGGAAGGCATGAACCCATCTGTTCTTGCCCCAGCTATGAGTGTACTGGGTTCTTTAGCTTTGATGAGGCAAATGGTCTAAGAGAAGAAAAACTCTGAATTCTAACCAGCTGTACTCTGCTGAAAAATTGACTTTGTTTCACATCTTGATCATGGTGGATAGGTTGGGTAAATATATACAATTAGCTTTTCATTTGCTGTAAGTAAATTTAAAGCTTGAATCTTCTACATTTAACAATTTTTGTTTTGTATGGGATAATGGGCATTATTAAGTTGGGTTTGGTTTTATGGTATATCAACAATTTCAGGTTATTTAATGCAAAATCTGGTTTATACAAATGTTTTAGACATATATGATTTGTAAACATAAGTCAACAAAGTTAAATGGTTCCAAGTATTGCAATGTATCACTAACAATTCAGTTAAATATCAGTCATTTGTTCAGATACAGTTAAATGATCAAACAGTTCTATTTCAAACAATTCAATTTAGCATGTTATTTGTTTGCACTCACTTTAAATGTGAAACAGTTCTATTTGACACATAGGTACTATTTACCAACCCCTCCGCTCGGGCAGGATATGACACAAGGTCAATTTTTAAGCGGAGTTTAACAGGTTTGAATTCAGAGTTTTCCTTCTCCTAGACTAGTTGCCTAACCAAGGCTGAAGAACCTAGTCTGTCCTACTATTTACCCATAGCTGGAGGGAGAATAATTGGATTCATACCTTTCCCAAGGGTATTAGTGCTATGTGAAATGCAATCAGTATCGTCCAGGATTTGAACTCGTATCGCCGTGTTCATTTCCTACGCCGATAACGACTACACCACGGGCACCTCCATGACACATAGGTAGGACCCTATCAGGTGTTAACACTCCGGGCCAGAGTGGACCTGGGAGCAATGGCTATGAAGTGGTACTCTGCATTCCCCAAAGCTCCAGATTTACTGGAGCCTCTCTATCAGATTGTTTAGTATCATCCAGGACACTTGTCGGTAGATTCTTACCCTTCTGCAGAGATGCAGTCAATGTATTCTACAGCTCAAGCCAACTGGGCTGGTATTGTTAGATTCGGTTGTAAACAAATTCATGTGTTCTGCCAGCCAGATTTGGCCAATCTATCAAGAAAGGTTTATACTGTTAGCTTTAGAGAGAGAGAGAGAGAGAGAGAGAGTGAGTGAGAAAGAGGGGGAGATATTAAAAGGATTTTTAATCTTTTATGTAATAAAAATATGTTTTCTCATCTAAGATGTTAATTTTCTTGAAAATAGTTTCCTTAGCATTCAATATACTTATTCCAGACATCTTCACTGTCATTTCTTTTAATCTTCACATCCTCATATCTCTTCCACTTGAGATGAATTTATGTTTAGGAAACAAAAAGTCACACAGAGCTATGGAGAGATTTGAGGACATTACAAGGGATGTAATGATTCAAATTTATATCACATCAAAAAGAAAAGTTTCGGAGGTGCTCTAACCAAATGTATATTTTCTTTTTTAAGTAGAGGAATTATATTGTGAATTAAATTACCATGACCAGAAAATCCAGCGAACACTTATGCTCAACATGCGGAAACACTGGACAGCTGTTTCGACCTTATTAGGTCTTATCAGCAGTGTATACAATCTGCGGTTGCTGTTTCGATCTCCAGTGGTGGAGATCACAGTATACACTACTGATGAGACCTAATAAGGTCGAAACAGTTGTCCGGTGTTTTTGTCTGTCATGCATAAGTGTTGGCTGGATTTTCTGGTCATGGTAATTCAATTCAGTGCTCAAACCAGTTGAAAACTTACTGGAATAAGTGTGTTAAATACCAAGGGACTGTTTTCAAGAAAATAAATGTTTCAGTCATAGTTTGTTTATGTCTTGGTAAATATAACTTCAGTCTTGATACTTTTTAGCACACTTCATATATATGTATATATATATATAGAGAGAGAGAGAGAGAGAGATAAACAAAATTGATAACACAAATAGTAATATTTCTTTGTAGTTATCTATTTTTTGATTGTTCTGAACTAGTTTTGACCTTAGGTCATTGAGTGAAAAAAAGTGTTTACAATAGTTTTTAAAAGAGTTAATGTGACAAAAAATGTTTGTGACAAAAAAATGAACTGGTTACATAGCATATTCATTTTGTTAAATGAAAATTATCTTTTGAACGTTTGGTTGTGTTTTATAGCATATCAACCCATGTAGGTTATTTAATGCCAAATCATGTTAAATGATTTGTAAATGAATAGTTTGCTGGCAACATTTTTAAATGATCCAGAACTCATTTGCTTGCAAACAGTTGAATAGTTTCAGCTATTGTTGTTTAACATTAATAGTTTGATTTGCACACAGTTAAATGGTTTCAAATATTGCTATCTAATACCAATAATTCAATTTAATATCAATCGTTTTTTTTTTGCACAGTTAAATAGTCTACAGGATAGTAAATGATTAAGCAGTTCTATTTAACCCATAGATGGGACCTTAACAGTTACTACCACTCCAGGTCAGAGTGAAACTGGAAATAATAGCAATGAAAGGATACTTCACATTCTCTAGATCTCCAGGACTGGAACCTCATCATCAGATGCAGTTTAGTGTTATTACTATGATATTGTCCAATGTTTTTTATTATCTCTATGATAGTGTGTATATATATATATATATATATACTGAGAGAGAGAGTGAGAGAGAGGAAGATATTAATTCATTCTTTGAAATAAAACTAAATCTTATCTATAATATGGATGGACTAATTTTGTAGTTTGCAGTCTGACATATAGTTATTAGCTTCATTTTGATCTGAAATGTTCACTGTATAATGTTCTCAAGAATTAATATTTACCATTGAATAGGGTACATTAACAAAGAAGGAGTTTATGTCAAAAAATATTTGCTGTGTAAAATAATTGTTTTTTTTTTGTCATTAGACTGTAGACTTCTTTGTGTGTGTATGGGAATGTATTTCAAAATGTTAATAAATATTTAATTAATTTCATCTGTAAGATTTTTGATTTTTTTTTTCTGACCAGGTTTATCAGAATGAGGGAGAAAAGTTGTCAACAACTGCAGTGGGTCAGTTATATAAAAAAACAAGCAACCAGGAAGGGAGAAGAGAGTCCTTTACAGAATTGAACCTGAATGCAACAGAATTAATGAAAACAGTGGATACAAGAACAGAAAATAATGAGCTGACAATAATCAACTCTAAACGACTTGTTTATATCGATCCTGTCATTCCAATTAAAGAAGAGATAGCCAATTCTTCTAATGAATCAAATGAAGCATCACAGGAAGAAAATGATTCTCTCACTAATAACCTGGATATGCTGTCAGTCAAAGACTCATAATCTGGAGAAGAAAAAATACCGCCAACTAATTTGGGTATCAATAATGAATTACTTCTTAAAAATAAAGAGGAATTGAATACTGATAGGAATGCATCTAATGAGAAAGAAATACTCTCTGATGAGCAAGGAAAATTAACTGATAATGAAAATCCTGTTGAAGATAAAATGATCAATATTCTAGATGAAGAAAATGGAAGGGTTGTCAATGAGTTTCCCAGTGAGAAGAAAGAAATCCTAAAAATGTAGTCAATGAAGAAATTGAAGCAAGTTAAAAATAGAAGGAAACAAAATAGTCCTAGATATTTTTATGACAATAAGAGAAATTTTTGCAAATTAATTGCAAGAAGGATGAGATTTCTGCAGGTCTTCATAATTTTCCAAGCCCAGTCAGCTGAGGCTGTAGAATATGCTAACTGCATCACTGGAAAGGGATAAGATCCCTTCTCTAATTAGTCTCCTACATATGACACTAAACTGCATCTGATGGTGAGGCTCCAGTTCTGAAGCTTTAGGGAAAGTGAATACTCCTTTATTGCCATCACTCCCAGGTTCACTCTGACCTGGAGTGGTAGTACCTGTTAGGACCTCATCAATTTGTCAAATAGAAATATTTAATTATTTCCAATACTTGAAACCATTAACTGTGAGCAAACAAATGACAGATATTAAATTGAATTATTAATATTACATAACAATATGAGACCATTTAACTGTGTTCAAATGAATGAATAATGTTGAATAGAATTATTAGTATTAAATAGCCATACTTGAAACCATTTAGCTATGTACAAACAAATGACCTCTGGTTCATTTAAAAATAATGCTACCTACAAACTATTTGTTTACAAATCATATATATTTAATATATACATATAATCAGTATTTGGCATTGAATAAACTACAAGGGTTAATATGCTATGAAATACAACCAACCAACCAGCCAATGATCATACCTAATAGTCTGAAAATGAATGTATCAGTGTGACTGCTGTTTGAACTTGCTGTCACACTCCAGCAAGTTAGTCACTATGCCATTGAGACTTCCCTTTGCCGTGAGGGGACTTAAATATTATACACTTGAAACTTCATTTTGATTTTACTTGGGTGCTTGGTAAAATAACTGAGAGATTATCAAGATATGTTGCTGATCAGTGAAGAGATAATCCACATCTATCATGTGAAAGAACTGCTTTCTTCTTCTTTTATAATGTGATTATGTGGAAGGAAAGTTAGAAATTGAGCACAACAAACTTCTTTAGAAGTTTGAAAGGTTTTCATTAACTGGTTTTTCTCTCTCTCTCTCTCTCTCTCTCTCTCTCTCAAGTCTTTGTAGAGATGGTATGGTTTGAGTTAGTCATTTTTCTTCAGCTGTGTTACAAATTCAACTCTCTTTCTCTCTCTTCACCCACTCCCTCAGCCTCTCCAAAGTGAGCTAACTTCCAATTCCAATCTCTTTGACTGATTCCTTCTATTCAAATATTCTTTATATATATATATATATATATATAGTCATCCACAGACAGATCTGTTTCGTTCTATCAGAACCCATCAGTGTGGCTAGACATACTAGCTTCCCGTAGCTGGGATCAAAACCCGTTGACTCAAACGCCAATCCAAGACTCTACCCCTCAGCCATGAGGAACTAGCAGCAGCACCAAAGTAAATTTTAAACAGTTATGAATCACAATTACTATTGTTTACATACATCTGCTTAACGGCTACTGAGAACTCAATTCATATATGAAGAGCCTTGCAATAAACGCTAATGGCAACAAGATTACTTCATTCACTAGAGAACTCAACTCTACGGGGGTAGGGGAGTATATATATGTATATATATATATATAGGTTTATGGTTCTTACTAACTCACTTGGTGAGTTAATAGAGGATCATCGTTGCATTATTGTTAAATAGTGCTCAATATCAATGATGATAGAGCATTTACATATAGAAATATATATACATATTATATATACATAAATATTATATCACATGGTACAGTCTGTGACCCTGGGTTTCATGCATTCAGCAATCAGTCCAATGATTGCTGAATGCATAAAACCCAGGGTCACAGACTGTACCATGTAATATATATATATATATATATATATATATATATATATATATATATATATATTGAAATCTCACTTCTTCTAACAGTCTCATTGCCCAAAGTTTTATATATCAACTAGGATACAATCATCTGATGATTGTTTCCTAGTTGATGTATAAAACTATGAGCACTATTTAATTTACAAAATGTTTTTAAACAATTTTTTTATTCTCATTATCTATCACAGAATGAAACTGTAATAAATTTGCCACAAAACTCTTGTCAAATTGTTAGCTTCTTTAATCTCAATGATGGTCTTCAGAAATTTCTTTCTCGATGGCAGTTTTAGCTTTAAATAAAAACTAGAAGTAAGAGAGAACCAAATCTAGATTGTAAAAAGTCTGACAAACATCACTGATGCAATGTTTTACCAAAAATCTCTGCATAAGATGCCATTGTGAATGTATATATAATACACAGTCTCTCATTGTCAACTGAGTAAGCCCATGAGAAAGCATCTGTTGATACCTGTGCAATAAGGTCCTCTCTAACTGGTTGCTAAATTATATCCCAGCTCCATAGATGGTTTTTGAAATATCATAAATGGTTGGATATTTTCCAACTAGTCTTCACGTGTGTGTGTGTGTGTGTGTGTGTGTGTGTGTGTGTAATATTTAAATCCATAGGTCTGAATGATAGGAGGAGACAGAGAGGGTCCTGGCCCTTCTTGAAAATCATTCCTTCCCTTGTGAATGTGATGTGAATCTATTCTTACTGTATAAATCATTCTTATTCATGCCCATCCCCATTTGTAATCGTGCCTGTATAAGTCTCATATTATTTAACATTAATGTACTAGGTACTCTCTTATCAATAAGGTTGTCCTTTTGGAAATATATATATATATATATAGAGAGAGAGAGAGAGATAGATAGATATAGATAAGTATTAATTCCCAGAATTGTGTTTTGTACAATTTTCAAAAAATCATAGATGCCTCTTTGACATTTACTTAATTCTTTGTTACTTGTGGATATAATAAAAAATACAAATTTGATGTTATTTATTCATCATCTTTAATTTGAAAAAAGGACATTGGAGGTTGAGCAATGTATCACTGAAGTTTTTTGTTATAATGCAATGGGTGCAAGCATATATTGGGAATGGTTAAAAATGTTTTTAAAAAAAGACAAAGAACACTGAAAAAAAATGATTTCAGAATTTAAAAAATGATGAATTGAAGGAAGTTTTTAAAGGAAGATAAAGCACAAATAACTTGAAAGAAAAAATTAGAGGTGGACACTTAACTCATTTCAATGATGTGTAAAAAAAACTGAATAGATTTTTTTCTGGACAAAGAATTTGACAATGACAATCTTCATATTGAAAATGCAATACAGTAAATAATCATGAAGTTCTTCTGTATGATGCATATTTTTCAGGGGGAGGGAGTCCCAATGGCATAATGGCTAAATTGCTGTACTGCAACCTTGAAGTAAGCAAATTTGAACTATTACAGTTGTACTATTACATTCACTTTTAGGCTAATGCCAATGGAAAAGGTAGGAACCCCCTTATTCCCCCAGCTATTGGTTAAATAGTATCACTGCTGTTCTTTAAGGATAGCTTTGATGTTAAATAACCCATGAAGGTCGACATGCCATTAAACAAAAACAAACATACCAATTCTTTAGATCTTCATATCTGTTATTTTCAAACTATTAATCATTTCACTCGATGCCACACTTCTTGTTTGGTCAGTGGTTCCATGTTCAAAATATCAAAGAATTCCTTAAAGAATTTAAAAACTGGAATTGTTCATTTATGGCAAGTTACATAATTCAGCTGATAGGTGGCCTTAGGTTCACAGAACATCAAAGATAAAACTTGGATTACTGGATGAGGATTCCATGAATTTTCTGAATAAAATGTTGTCTCCCAAAATGGACAATACTTTTGCATCAATCTAATTGTATATGCTGTGTCACTGATATATAATTACACCTTTACTAGTTTTTTATTTGCCAAGTCAGCTGGAGGAGGGGGGGGCTGTAGAATATACCAACTGCATCTCTGCAGAGGGGCAAGAACCCATCAATAAGTGTCCTGGATATGACATTAAACTATCTGATCATGAGGTTCCAGCCTTGGAGCTTTGGGGAATGTTGAGTACTCCTTCATTGCCATTGCTTCCAGGTCCACTCTGACCAGGAGTGGTAGCACCTGATAGGGTCCTATCTATGCATCAAATAGAACAAACTCTGTGTGTAAACAAATGACTGATGTTTTTAAATTGTAACTGTTATATAGCAATACTTGAAACCATCTTTGTGCAAAAAAGAGTTCAGGCTCATTTAAGAATGTTATTTACAAAATGAGTTTACAAATCATATATATTTAATATATATGTATAAAGAGGATTTAGCATTAAATAACCCCTAATGGTTGATATGCCATAAAACCAAACCAAACCAAACCAAACCTATATATTTGATATATATGTATAAAAAGGATTTGGTATAGGATAACCCCTAATGGTTGATATGCCATAAAACCAAACCAAACTAATTTTTTTTATAAAAAGTTAATTTTCTTCTAAATCAAAAGAAACCAAGATTTTGTTATTTCTCTGATTGATAAATAGATTGGTTCTAATGCCATGTCAACTCATCTTGGGTTATTTTATTCCTAGAGTTTAGGAAATTACATTCTTTATATGTTTTGTACCTATATTTACATTTTTTGCATAGTTTCTTGAGTTTTTTTGCACACAGTTATATGATATCAATTACTCTCATCTAATACAAATGACCCCTGGATTAAACCTTGATTAGCACCACAACTCCATGTCAGAGTGGACCTAGAAGTAATCACAATGAAGATGTACTCCAGACTTCCCAAAATCAAGGGTTGATATACTATAAAACTCAAACAACCAACCAACTTCCCAGAAGTCGAGCCTCACCATCAGATACAGTTTAATGTCATAACCAGGACATCACTTTTTGGGAGAGTGATATAGTCAGCATATTCTCAGCCTTGCCAACAGGACTTTTTATTGTTTTTAATGGAATATTATACACTCAAAAAGGATATTATTAGGTATCATCTATTACCAAAGTCTATAGCATTCAAACTGCCGCCAAAAATAAAATTGCAACTCCTTTGTGATCAAAATTAAAACCATATAAATGTATATAAGAGGTGTAATTATTTTGTCTTTGTTACATATTCACATATCTATGTATGTGTCAGCTACGTATCTACAGTATTGAAACTGTAACCAAAAATATGAATATGTAGCAGTCCAAAAATAAGTACACCCTAATATAGATAAGTAAATCCCTTATATATAATTATATAATTTGATTTTTGGTTATAGAGGCATGTACAGGTTTGGTAGATAACCCTCTAGAACAAGACTTAAATTATTATATGTTGAGAAACCAAAAAAGGCTATTAAATACTCTAAAAATATAGTTTTGATTTGAGAAGTTGGAGGTGAAAGGAAATTAAAATCCTGAAGAAATTGTTTGTTTAGTTTGGTTTTTATGGCATTTCAACCCTTGTAGGTTATTTAATGCCAAATTCTCTTTATGAATATATATTGGATATATATGATTTAGTTTGGTCGGGTTTTATGGCATATCAACCCTTTTAGGTCATTTAATGCCAAATCCTCTTTATATATTAGATATATATGATTCATAAACACATTTTGTAGATAATTTGTTTAAACAAGCCACCCAGACAACTTATGTGGCACTTCTGCTGAGGAAATACCTGAATTTTGTTTACTTTAGGAAACAGGTGCATCTCCTGTTATGTCACCCATACAACTTATGTGGCATATCAAAGAAATCTTCCAGTCAATATCCAACAATGAATAGTTGTTGTTTTGCTGTCCTTTGCATATCATGGCCTTCTGGCCTTGCTTAGAGTGACTCTGGGGATCAAATTCCTTATAAGTCCACAATAAGTGTTTTATCCTGTTTTAGTTTGGATTTCTGCTTTGTTGTCCCTTTTTAATACTCTTTTTTTTTTTAATACTAACATTTTTACTTTTCAGGGTTTGCTCAATTGGCTGGGGCTGTAGAATACCCCGACTGTTTTCAGCAGAGGGTTAGGATCCTCCCTCCACCAACGAGTGTTCTGAATATAGCGCTAAACAATCTGATGGTGAGGTTCCAGTAATGCTGGAGCTTTGGGGAATGTGAAGTATCCCTTCCTTGCTATTGCTCCCAGGTCTACTCAGGCCCAGGAGTGGTAGCACTTGATAGGGTCCTATCTTGGTCAAATATAACTAAGCTGCATACTTATGCTAAACTGAATTGCTTGAAATAGAACTGTTTTGACATTTAGATTGTGTACTTATGCTAAACTGAATTGTTTGAATTGGAACTGTTTTTGTATCCAAATCTGAATTGTTCGAAATAGAACTGTTTGACAAAACTGAACAGCTTGAAATAGAAATGTTTTTGACTATTAAATTGTGTACTTATAATAAACTGAGTTGTTTGAAATAGAACTGCTTATTTGCATAAAAATGGATTTGGCATTAAATAATCAACAAAGGTTGATAAGTCATAACACCTAAACAAATAAACAATCTTCAGGGTGAGTCCCTTTTATGTAATGGCTAAAATGCTGGATGCATCCTCAAAGTAAATGAATTTGTACCCCAGTCACTCTATTACATTCACTTTTGAACAAATACCCTAGGAAATAAACCTTCTTATTTCCCCAGCTATAAGTTAAATAGTACCAATAATGTTCTTCTCCAAGGATGGGTTTGGCATAAAATAACTCACAAAAGTTGATATGCCATTAAACAAAGAAACCTAACCAAACCCTATTCTTTGCCATTTCATTTGTAATCATTACTCTTTATTTGTCAACTGGTGGCCAACTGGTTACACTTAAGGTGACTTTGAGTATTAAAAAATAATCCAATTGAAAAAAATGAGCTGCATTCATTGGTTTCTCCAATTTGAGAGTTTCAAGTAGGAATTCATTTTACTGTCTCTTGCATCTGTTCTTTCTGAATCTTCCTCACACCAAAATGTTCTGTTCCAACAACTTTTTTCCTAGGTCATCTTCACTGTAGATCAAACTCCCTCATGAATGTTTTCCATAATTTTTTTTTTAATTCTTGTGTTAAAGTCTTTTACCCAATCTTAGTTTGGATTTTTGCTTTGTTGTTCTTTTGTAACAGTATTCCTTTGTTACATCCTTATTCTTCATTTGTAACACTCTTTTGTTACATACTTATTTTTTTTCATTTTGTAATAGTATTCTTTTGCTGCATTCTTTTTCTTCATTTGTAACACTCGTTTGTTACATCCTTACACTTCCTTTGTCATTTTGTAACAGTATTCCATTGTTACATTTTTCTTCATTTGTAACACTCTTTTGTGACATCCTTATTCTTCCTTTGTCATTCTGTAACAGCATTCCAATGTTAAATTCTTTTTCTTCATTAGTAACACTCTTTTGTTACATCCTTACTCTTCCTTTGTCATTTTGTAACAGTATTCCCTTGTTACATTTTTCTTCATTTGTAACATTCTTTTGTTACATCCTTACTCTTCCTTTGTCATTTTGTAACACTTTACCGAAAATAACCAACTGGCTTTGCTTAGAATGATTTTGTGTATAAACCCCTCCAAATCTTTTGGGTAGCATTTTTTGTGTGTGCATGTGTGTTTTTAGACTGGATTTCACTCGGCTGGAATACATTAGAAATCTGAATTTTTGTCTTTAGGATTGATTGTTCCTTTTAAATGGATTTGCAACAAAAGAAAAAAAAAATTATATATATATATATATATTTGATTCTATTCTTACACAATTGACTTGACTGAGGAGATTAATCCTGTAACTGGTGTTATATTAGACTAGAATCGATTATATATGTACAAATTAATGATCTGGGAGACCTGGGTTCAATCCTTGGTTGAGTCATACCAAATACTCAAAAAATGGTACTTGATGCCTCCTTGCTTAACACTCAACATTATAAGGTATGGAACAAAGGTAAGTGGAGCAATCCAGGAAAAGGTGTAGCACCCTCCCCTACATCTTGGTGTTGTAGCGACTGAAAAGGGAGCCTTCAGGTTTCCCTTGACTATGGTTGTCCAACTTTATATATATATATATATATATATGTATATATTGGTTTTAGAAATCTTAAAATAAATTACTTTCAGATTGAAAGGTCTTACTTGACCAAATATAATTAGTTTCTATTAGGAATTAAAAGAGGTATAGTGAGGACATATAATAAGATACATTTATTAAGATGAAAGATATTTTTTAAACTATGTTAGGGGTACACAAAATAATTATCTCCCTTAGATAATTTACATGTTTTTTAGAGATTTTTGGGGTGACACATGACAGTCCTCAAAGCCCATTGTCAACCTCTTTTTCGCTCTTTTCTTTGACTCGTAGAAATTTGTCTCTAACCCTGCCAGGGAATGGTGACACCACATGGCAATATTAATCTATTAATCATTCACATTAAGTAAGCTTTCTCTTTTTTTGTACTTCTTCATATACTACTTGTTTATGGAACAATATGTGTATGTTTTTATCTGTCAAGACATATTCATGTATTTTTTCTTTTAATACCACTGGTATGTATATTGTGAATATTAAATGTTAAATGTTTTTGGATGTGTAAATGAGTTTATCTTTTCTTTTCTTCTGTTGTGTTCAGTGTTACTATATTACAGATATTCTAATGCTAATATTGGTCCTTGGTGAGTGGAGACTTGACTAAATATCTTCCCTAACTCCAAGCATTTCCAATACTGTTATAAAAAATACTGCCCGTGGTGTAATGGTTATCGTCGTAGGAAATGGACACGGCGACATGAGTTCAAATCCTGAACGAGACTGATGGCATTTCACATAGCACTAATACTCTTGGGAAAGGTATGAATCCAATTATTCTCCCTCCAGCTATGGGTCAATAGTAGGACAGACTAGGTTCTTCTGCCTTGGTGAGGCAACTAGTCTAGGAGAAGGAAAACTCTGAATTGAAACCTGTTAAACTCCGTTTAAAAACTGACCTTGTGTCATATCCTGCCCGAGCAGAGGGGTTGGTAAATATGGTTGTAAAAAATACTGAATTATATTCATAGTTGATGTGTTGAAAATAGTGGTCATCCAGGAGGATACATGGATGAGTCAAAAGTTTTGCAATATTTTGGGAGTATGCACTAGTTTGCAACATATATATCATGTGAAAGGTACCAACATGTGCAATGTAGCTAAATTCAGGAACTTATTCTTTATGAATTAGAACTAGGTCATAATGCCACAGAAGCAACCAAAAATAGTTGTGTGAAAGTTGATCACTCTACAGTAACCAAATTGTTTAAAAAATTGTTTTAAAAATTTTGCTTAGTTACAAGAATGTCAATGATCAAGCAAAGTTTGGTAGGCCTAAAACCATGGATTCTGAGACCATGCTCCGAGCATAGGAAGCAAATTCTGTAACACTTGGAGAGTATCAAGTGAGCTCGACATCACCTTCATAACCTTGGCAAAAGGACTGGGATTTGTTGAATGGGGCATCACATTACCAAAATACTGCAAAACTTTTCACTCTCCCAAGTAATTATAGGTTAATACTTTCATTTGAAGTTCTGACTGAAGTTGGGGCACATTCTCTCACTGTCCATCCCTATTGGCGATTATTCTTGGCAAGTCCTCTTGACTACATCCAGGGTCCATACAGAGCTGATAAATGTAAGTTTTTGCAAGTCAGCTAGCACTGATGTTGCCGTGACCAGCCGATAAACATAAACAGATCAGGTTACACGTCCGCTTTAGGACAATTATATCCGGGTACGGCCGGAACTGACTAAGCCCTTTTTCTTTCGAGCGACCTTGACATCTCGTTACAGCTAAAAGAAAAGGATGAATTAAAATTAACAATATTTACAAAGCACTTCGGCCAAAAATAACGTGATAAAACTGGAACTAATAGTTGTCACCAGCTTATAGCAGGTAAAAAAAAATACTTAATGGCTACACTCATTTTTTATAAAAGAATTTTATATTCACGCGGCTGGAGCTGTGTGTCACAGCACCTTCATAATATCAACAAGCCCTTTTTCAACACTCGTTGGCTCACTCCTGGCAAGCGAATTTTTATCCTTCGGTCTCAGGGGGCCTTCCCCCCAGGCTTTTACCTCCTTCGGGAGGGTTGGGTTTATCGCCCGGCGCCTGAGGCACCCCAAAAAAGGGAATGCCGACGGGGCCAAGGGCATTTTTGGAAACTGCCGGGTGCGTATGGGCTACGGCCCTGCATCTGGACCCACCATAAAAAGGCCTTGTGCCATACTTGCCAGTTTGGTGGGGCAGGCAACAAATACTGCTCGCTCCTGGCAAAGTTCATTTAAAGAGGAATCCTGCATTTTGTGCGGTTGCATTCACCTTACCTTCCGGTGTTGGTCCCACTTCTCGTGGTAGATCTGCCTTTCTTCCACCTACATAGGTATGCACAAAGGTCCTTTTTAGGACCATAAGAGGTCTCTGTCTGCGGGTCAGAGCATCTCTGGCGGTCAGTAATGACCAGTCGAAATAGACGGCCTGGAGGCAAACACAAAGACGGATTCTAAGACCAGCCGGTCTTAACCCTCGCGCGGTTCCGATAGTCCGATAAGTTGCGCAGCGCTAATGGCACAGTCCAGCCTTTAGCTACCACTCCCCTATCTGCGCCTGTTTGCTTCCTGGCCTATCCGCTCGTCCGCACAGCTTTGGCGCGACCCAGCCATAGTCATCGTCCTTAGGCTTTGGCGCGACCCAGCCATAGCCATCGTCCGCACGGCTTTGGCGTGACCCAGCCATAGCCATCGTCTGCACGGCTTTGACATGGCAAAGCCTTCGCTCCCGTCTGATACGTCCGCCCGGCTTTGGCACAGCAAAGCCTTCACTCCCGTCCGATACATCCACACGGCTAGGGGGCACGACAAAGCCCTAGCCTTTCCTCGACTTGTTCGCTCAATCTCGCCTATACTAAGGCCCGGCAAACCTTAACCTCAGTCTCAGACCTTTCACTTGGTCCATAACACTAAGACACGGCTCAGTCTTAGTCACTAGCTCGCCCGACACTACATGACCAAGCTGCCATAACCGAACTCAACCTTGACGGTACCACGCAGTCCACGTAACGACTCGCTGCTACAGACTGTTTCTACCACTGCAACACCTGGCTCACATACGACCCGCTGTATGAGCCAGCAACCGGATCGACACACCCTTGGTTAACCCAACATAACGTCATAATCGGGAATATCGATCTACAAACCTCAACCGACCTCAGCTGCCTGCGACGACTGTCCAACTGTACACAACGACTCAACCGATCTCAGCTTACCAGCATCAAACATTCAGCTGCATCTCCACGACTCGACCTACGCCAGCGACCCTCGTCGATCCTCCAGCTACGAACATCTACAATGCGATCATACCAGCTACCAACATCGCCCATCTAGCTGAAGACCACTTACAACCGCTACGGACATTTACATACACGCTTGTAAATACAACAAATAAATTGTCACTTGTTATAATTGTTACCTCACCTTTGTCCCTTCATTGTGTTTTGGCTGTTCTCATTCACACGTTTAACCATATAACTCATTTGCGGGGTCGACGTGCTTATTGGCTCCGCAACAATGTGTCCATGTGTAGGACTCCACAGAAGAACATCACTTATGAGTTTGTCACTGCTTCTCCAGCTGTGTCCAACATGTTTTGTCCATTTTACTTGGAGAGTTTGTAAAATGGAAAGTAGGTGACCATACTGCTGCTGTTTTGTGGCATGCTGCTTGCAGGATTTGTTCAAAATAGTACACAATAAGTTTGTGTAGTTTTTATCTAACTTTTTCTCCAAATCCTTTTTTAAAATCTTGGTAGGGCAGCCATACAGTAGTACTGACATGGCTTGCAAGAATTGCTGTTTTATTTCATTACAGAGATTGGATTTTCATATAGTCAATAACCTGTCAATAACAGTCCATGCCTTTCCTATGTGTGTGTTGACATCACTTTCAGTAGATGAGATATTCCTACAGAGTTATGAGAAATGGTCTATAAATTTCAGAAGCTTGCCATTTAATTTGAATTTGGCACTATCTTGTGTAAAACATATGATCTCTATTTTAACTGAGTTCACATAGAGGCCAATATTCCTGGGTGCCAACTCCAGGCTATGCAATAGACATCTAGTTTACACAGGTCTATTTGTGAGGAGAGCTAGATCATCTGCGTAGTCTCCATTCATAATGGTTTCTTTGGTATATCCTCTACTTCTTGCCTTTCTTAGTGCGAGCCCATTTTCTTTCATTAGATCTATTGATGTTTGAAGTATGTAATCATGGGAGATTATAAATAGATAAGTTACTAATGTATCTCCTTGCAAGACTCCATTAACAGAATTAAACTACTCAGTGTCACCATTGGGTGAGCAAACCACTGTTTTCATGTTTTTGTTGAGCATCATACAAAAAATATATAAATCTAAGGTAAGTGGGTTGTCTCCCATGGTTGACCCCAAGGACATGTATGAAACCATATAATTGATTGACATGTCTTTTCAAATGAACCAATTGCTGGCTTCCAAGATGTTGGCATCAGATATCTAAGATAGGTATAAGCCTCATTCTATTTACAAGCTTGGTAATGAGCAGACATTAAATTTGTCTCTGCTAAGATTCCAGCTGTGAACTGGAGCTGTATGAAGTATGTTAAACTTTTGTATATACAACACAAGGACTTCAGTTAAGTGGGCTATTATATGTTTATTCTTATATGATATTATATAGCTGCAAACAGAACAATTTTTTGTAACAGTAATATAATACTTTTAAAATACCAACATGTTCATGTTTTTCCCGATACTAACTTTCTTCTGTTATCCATTATTTTTTAATAACCATTATAGTAGAAACAGTTTATTTGAGGAGACCATATACTAGAAGTATTTGCTCCATCTTTCCTCTTTGTATGAAATCAAATCCCTTGGAGAAATCTACAAGATACAATCTTTCATGTGTTGCCTTGAGATTTTTTGCATGTATTCCTTCAATGATTTGATGAATAGTCAGAATCTGAGAAATTGAGGATTGATTTCTCTGAAAAATGTTCTGATTTTTCCTTATAATTTTCTCAACTTCAGGTCAGATACAACTAAGAAGCAGGGCATTATAAACCTTAGCAGCTATAGCAGTGAGAGTTATGCTTCTTTAGTGATTCCAAGGTCGCCTTTCTTGAGGAAGAGGAGGAGGATACAGCATTTCATTCATTTCTTTAATGTGTTTTGTTTATACATAGTGTTACATAATAAAAGAAGTATGCTGCCATTTTTTCTTGTACTTGAAATATATATGTATTGTGTGTGTGTGTATATATATATATATATAAAATGGAACAAGGTTCTTAAAAAACGTATTTGGAAAAATCAAAAGAAAGTGCTAAATACCAGCCAGCATAGCAGGATTAAACCTAAAATAAACATAGTTCGTTTTCTTTTTTTTTACTTCCACAAAAAGATTGCTTGAAACTGATAGTAATGGGGAAGCCAAAGAAGGGTAAGTTTATCTTAGGTTATATTGTACGTTTATTTTAGGTTATAAATTTCAGGATAAAAATGGAATGTTCAACATTTATTTTTTAAATAAAAATAAGCAATTTCATGAATAATAGATTAATCTAAATTATAGATCCACTAATACACAAAGGTAAAGACTAACCTGCATTATGTTATAACAAACTAATATCAATTCATTTAATGGCAAGCAGGATTCATTTGTAGTCCGTATTGAAGTATTTTAAGTGTAAATTTGCGCAGTTGAAGGGCGGTAACTCTGATCATCTTTACTCACTAAATGGAGATTAATTTTATTTTCAGTAAATATTTAGTATAATATTTGAATTTATTATTAAGGAAACTAAGTTCTTTCTGTCTGTGACTTCAGAAAGCAGTATGGAAACACGCAAATGGAATTCATTCGGATTTTTAGAAAATATTTGGTAATATACAAACTTCTAATCGAATAACAATAATATTATTTTATGATTTTTTTCTTTCATGTTATTTGTATTACTTTTTATCACAATGGTAGCATGTACAATTTTATCATTCATATTATTCGATACATTATTTAAAATTAAGATATTAGTCATAACTAGAGAATCAACACAGAAAGATAATTATTTTACAAGCTATTAGTAAACAGTAAAGATCTTTGGATATCAATCAGCAAAAAAAAAATAAATAAATAAATTTAAAAAAAAATGAAATACTCAACACAAGAAAAAAAAGATTAAAGCATTTATATTGAAAAAAATTTAAGTGATAATTAAAACTTATTTAAAACAAAGGTAAAAATAAAATATATAAGACTTTAGTCATTTCTGGTTTCCCTGCAGTTCAAATAGATTCTGAAAACTAAATTTTTGCTACAAGGGTGTGTAGCAAATTATTGTAATGAGTTATTGTAACAATATGTAGCTTAATATTGTAACAGAGTTTTCCAGATAACAGAGATAAAAAGGTTAATATTGAAGTGAATCATAAAAGAAACATGCAAACACAAAACAAATAACAGGAAGTTGAGTTGAATAGACATTGTCTTTTAGGGTAATTTTATATTTTTGGAAATAATTTATAAATGCGTTTTCACGGGTATTATTTTTGTGTGCAAGTATACATTAAGATTTTTAGTTATTTTTTTAACTTGTTTACTTGTGTGTCAGTCCTTAATTTATTTGAGGATTAATATTTTTTATTGTTTGTGAAATTTGAAACTGATATTTTAGTTCAGGAGGTGCCTGCTGTGTAATGGTTATCATCATAGGAAATGGACACGGCGACATAAGTTCAAATCCTGGACCAGGCTCATTGCATTTCATATAGCACTAATACCCTTGGGAAAGGTATGAATCCAATCATTCTCCCTCCAGCTATGGGTAAATAGTAGGACAGACTGGTTTCTTCAGCCTTGGTGAGGCAACTAGTCTAGGAGAAGGAAAACTCTGAATTCAAACCTGTTAAACTCCGCTTAAAAATTGACCTTATGTCATATCCTGCCCGAGTAGAGGGGTTAGTAAATATGGATATTTTAGTTCAGCAGTTGGAGTTTCGACTCCATTCACAGAGGAAAGATGGAACAAATCCTACTAGCGTACGGCATACCTAAAGAAACCGTAGCGGCAATAACGATTCTCTATAGAAACACTAAAGTAAAAGTACGATCACCGGATGGAGACACAGAATACTTTGACATTGTAGCAGGAGTACTACAAGGGGACACGCTGGCCCCGTACCTCTTTATCATTTGTCTAGACTACGTACTTAGAACATCGATCGACAAAATCAAAGAGAATGGCTTCGAACAGACGAAGAAAAGAAGCAGAAGTTACCCTGCAACAACAATTACCTACGCCGATGACATAGCGATACTGGCAAATATACCTGACCAAGCTGAAACACTTCTGCATAGTTTGGAACGAGCAGCAGCAAGCATAGGCCTCTATGTTAATGCACACAAAACGGAATATATGTGCTATAACCAAACGGGGGACATCACCACTCTAGAAGGAACCCCTCTTAAACTAGTAGACAAATTCACAAGCCGAAACACCAAGCCGAAACACTTCTGCATAGTTTGGAACGAGCAGCAGCAAGCATAGGCCTCTATGTTAATGCACACAAAACGGAATATATGTGCTATAACCAAACGGGGGACATCACCACTCTAGAAGGAACCCCTCTTAAACTAGTAGACAAATTCACGTACCTAGGAAGCAGCGTCGAATCAACCGAAAAGGACATCGAAACGAGGTTAACGAAAGCATGGACAGCTATCAATAGGCTATCAATTATATGGAAATCAGATCTAACCGATAAAATGAAACGCAGTTTCTTCCAGGCAGCGGTCACATCGATACTGCTATATGGATGCACTACATGGACGCTAACAAAATGGCTGGAGAAGAAGCTAGATGGCAATTACACAAGAATGCTGCGTGCAATCCTGAACAAGTCCTGGAAGCAACACCCCACAAGACACCAACTGTACGGCCACCTGCTCCCTATCACGAAAACTATTCAAGTTAGACAAACCAGACATGCAGGACACTGCTAGAGAAGCAGAGATGAACTCATAAGAGATGTACTCTTATGGATCCCCACACATGGCCGCGCAAAAGCAGGACGACCAGCTCGAACGTACATTCAGCAGCTATGTGAGGATACGGGATGTTGTCCTGAAGACCTACCTAGGGCGATGAACGATAGGGAGGAGTGGCGAGAGAGGGTCAGGGATATCCGTGCTACCAGCGCGATATGATGATGATGATGATTTATTATAGGCAGGATACAACATAAATAGAGTAAAGCTGTTTGAATTCAGAAGTTTTTTTCTAGACTGGTTGCCTAACCAAGGCAAAATAACTCAGTCAGCCCTACTATTTACCTCTATTTAGAGAGAAACCGATGGACTCATGACTTTCTCAAGGTTATTAGTGTGTGTGGCCAAATAAAATAATTTCAGTATGACCTAGATGAAATGCACTTAAAAACATTTAGTGGTAAAACTGTTATAAAATGTGTCAATTCATTTCCCAACCAATTGGCTTCATGCATTTCTTTTTCATAGCACTGCTCTGCTGGAGGCAGCCTTTGGGGTTAGTATCATGGATCCATCCCTCATCTCATTAATTGTTCAAATACAAGTAACATTGATGAAATTACCTGTTAAGATTCTGCATTCAACCACCGAGGACTTAGAGTCTGTGACATTTTTCGATTCAAACACCAGGGACATTTTCTTCACTTTAAGATCAACAACAATGAATTACTTTGTGAGTTCCAGCTCCCAAGAATACCAGTAAAATTTGCTGTCATCAGATACTAATATTTGAACCAATCTCAGCAGCTGATGACTATTACTACAATGTGGACACTCTCTCATTCCTTCTCTCTTCTTCTGCCATGGATAAACCTTCTTTTCAGCTTTTCAAACTCAACAACTGACATATCCATCACCTATCACTCAAGCTACATACTTAGCTGACATACTATGACTCTCTCCATGCTCTGAGTTTACTCCTGTACTTTGTTCAGTGCAAAATAAATATTGTTAATGTTAGATACTCTCTTATCTTCTTCCCATCAATGTTAAATGTGTGCAGATGTTGACCCAACTATATCCACTATCTCCACAAGTACAAAGTGAAATGCAGTCTCATCCGGGTTCTGAATTCAGATCATCCAATTCCATTTCCTCTGATGATAAACATTATGTTATGTGCATTTCTCAGCAGAGTTGAAATAGCAATAAAATATATTTGGTCTTTTCTCTTTGAATCCTGGAATTTAACTTTCTTGGTAGTGGATTGGTGGTTCCAGATCCTCTAGACTTTGGTGTCAGAATAGGGAAAAGTTATTCAAGGAAATGACTCATCTGAGTCTTTTTCTAGGAAATGTTAATTTTATTTTTAGATGTGTTGAAACACCTTGACTTGGAGTACATTACATTTTAATTGATATTTTCATGAATCTTATAAGTTTGACTTTATAATTTTTTTTTGTAGAAATTCACTTTATACAATTTTCTGCCCTTGAAATTATTTGCTGAATAATGATGTAGAATTGATTGATGATAAAGTGCACTTTTGAAAAACAAATAAAATCTTTTATAAAATCAGACACAAAAAATTTGTGACCAAAATGTTGAATTATGATTAAAATGGATGCATAGAAGCTGTTATATATCTATAAAGGAATGAAGCACCATAACACTTGTTTATAGAAATATAACTCTCTCTTCTTCGAAAGGGTTGAAATTGTCTGCAAGTGTAAGAGAGACAGAGATGAAGGACTCGGACACAGGACTTGGATTAAGGCTGACAGAGAACTGCTATATTGATACTTTTCTTAACCACATTGTGAGTCTATATTCAGGGCCTTACATCTTTGCTTCTTTGACAGTTCTCTTGTTTACACAGCTGGAACACCCTGTTTAAAAATCCCTAACAGGTCTGTCAAAAGTCAATACGTAACACAATCATTTAAAGAAGCAGTTGAATGCAAACTTGAGAAAATAATAACTTTTGATTATCAAAAGTATAAAATTATGTACTAGTACTTGTATAGGGAGACAATGGGTGTGTCTGTTGGATGCCTCATAGGGTGTCACATGACAATCCCAGAAATCCATTCTTGATTTCTTATACTCCTGTTCAGGAGAGATATGTCTTTGGCCTTGCGAAGCAATTGTAAAGTGACATAGTTATTTTACTTTCCTTCATCAAGTAAGCTTTTTAACATCTCTGTAACCTCTTTCACATACTGCTTGTTCATAGAAGGCGCCTTTGGTGGTGTAATGGTTAGCAAGCTCGACTACCAAACCTATACGAGTGAGTTCGAGTCTCACTGGGTGCCCCTTTCATATGGCCTTGTGCCACATCTAAGCGAAAAGCTTAGTAAATTACTACTGCTTGTTCATAGAACAATATATACCTATTTCTAGCTGTTAAGAAATGTTGGTGTATTCTTTTTTTTAATACCATTGGTTTGTATATTATGTATATAAAAGGTTAAATATTCTTGTTTAAATAAATGCATTTATCTTGTCTTTCTTTCTGTTGTATTCAATGTTTGTATATCATTGATATTCTAATGCTAATATTCATCCTTTGTCAGTAGAGACTTGACAAAATATCTTCCTTAGTAACTAGCATACCAATACTTAAAATGAAATGATTATTCTTTACTTAGTTAAAAATATAAGGTGGACGATGCATTATTGAAATCACATGAAGAAGAAACAAATGAAAGACAGTTGTACAGCTGTATAACTAAATTATATTATAGGAGGTGCCCGTGGTGTAATGGTTACCATCCTAGGAAATGGACACGGCGACACGAGTTCAAATCCTGGACGAGACTAATTGCATTTCACATAGCACTAATACCCTTGGGAAAGGTATGAATCCAATTATTCTCCCTCCAGCTATGGGTAAATAGTAGGGCAGACTAGGCTCTTCAGCTTTGGTGAGGCAACTAGTCTAGGAGAAGGAAAACTCTGAATTCAAACCTGTTAAACTTCGCTTAAAAATTGACCTTGTGTCACATCCTGCCCGAGCGGAGGGGTTGGTAAATATGATAACTAAATTATATTCAATTACAATTTATGGACAGGGAACATGATAAAAGATAATTCTCATGAAATTTTCAGGATACAAAATGTATGAAAACTACAAATAGAGGATGTGTTTGTATTATACTTTTAAAAAAAAACCAGTTATAATTCTTGCTCACGTGATTTTACCTAAACCGTTGTTATAATTCTTGCTCACATGATTTTCCTATTTAAATACATCCTTTTTTAATTCTTATTTATATGCATTTGGCCTCTTGTGAGGTTATTACTGTAAAATTCAGTTGAATAAAGCCTTGATAAAGACTCTCTTCTTTTGTCTTCATTATACTACAATTGGCCCAGCGGTTAGAGTGTTCGCCAATGGCCCGGGAGACCTAGGTTCAATCCCAGGTCGAGTCATACCAAAGACTTTAAAAATGGAACTTGATACCACCTTGCTTAACACTCAGCATTATAAGGTACGGTTCAAGGAGCAATCCAGGGAATGGAGTAGCGCCCTCCCCTACACCTTGGTGTAGTAGCTATCGAAAAGGGAGCCTTCGGGTCACCCTCGACTATGGTCGCTAACTTTACTTTTACTTACAGTTTGATATATGGTAGAGTGAGACTGAAGTTATAGAGTCAAAAGTTTTGAATTATTTTATCTACACAAAGCATAATTTGGCAGCTCTGAATGCTTTTGCTGAGGTTTGAAAGGTGATGAACCATACTGGACTGAGAGATGCTAAGCTTACCTGATACACTTAAAGTACTTCTTGCCAGATTTACCTCTATGGTGAGGAGTATGCTTTAGAATCCTTGATCTTAGGCTTGAACCTTGCTTGATCATCAAAATTCTCGCAACCAGTTCTAGCAAAATTACTTGATCAGTCTGGTTACTGTACTGTAATCAACTGTGCCTTCATCTTTCAAACAACAAATATTTTTGATTGCTGCTTTGTTCAAACTCTTTAAACATGTTTCCGAATTAGACTACATTACACATTCATCTATGCAGATTTCAAATCATAAACAGAGTGAAGCAATGCTCAATGTATCCACACAACAATTACCATGATACGATCAACCACAGCAGCTACCTTTTGTGCTTTGGTCATATGATATATGTGCTACAAACCTGCATGTACCAAAATATTGCATAACTTGTCACTCCTCCTAGTATCTAAGTTTTGTCAATAATAAAACATTGGTTTCAAGATAGATTTTTACTCCTGAATACACACAGATGCAATTCTTTGCCATGGCTATTTAGAAAGCAAAATTTATTTTCTTGCTTTTATAAAAATAGTGCTCTAAGGTAAACAGATTTCTCTACCAAAATTTGCACAATTGACAACAAATTACCCAGCTATGAGTAAGTAGTAGGGCAAATTGGATTTTTTAGCCTTGTTTAGATGACTAGCTAAACAAGGTCATTGGTCTAATGAATACAGTGTTTGCTAATGGTCCGGGAGACCTGGGTTCAATCCCAGGTTGAGTCAAACCAAAGACTCCAAAAATGGTGCTTGATGCTGCCTTGCTTAACACTCAGCTTTATAAGGTAAGGATCAAGGGTAAAGTGGAGCAATCCAGGGAATTGAGTAGCATCCTCCCCTACACCTTGGTGTAGTAGCTATTGAAAAGGGAACCTTCAGGTCACCATTGACTAAGGTCGCCAACTTTACTTAGATGACTACCTAGTAAAAGGAAAACCAGATTTACGCAGTTGAAAAATTCATCTTGTGTTACATCCTGCTTGTGGTGGAGGGGTTAGGTAAATACATATAAATTTTGTACTTTTATATTTTTTTGGTTCATATTGGTCTATCAAAGAACCTATCTGAATGAAACTCAGTGGGAAGATAGCTATCAATTAGATCTATTGACTGTGCAAGTTTCATTGTTTTATATCAAGTGAAAGATGTATAAGATTTTATCAAAGTTGGTTTTGAATACAGTGAAAGGTTCAAGTTACCACAGAAGTTATAATACAAGAAGGATATACCTGTGTAGTAGACAAGACTTAAAGTAAAAGTTTGTTAAAAGTCAGATACTATATCATATATTAGTATATAACAAACATACGATAAAAACTCCATGTGATAAAACATACATTATCAAAATACTACCCCTGGCAAAAATCTTGGAAACAGCACACTTAGACAATGCTTTTTTATTTAGCAGTAAATAAACTAATAACAGAAAAAACATAAACATTATTTCTTCAACAGTTGAAGATTGTGGCTTTATAAGATGTTCCTTAAAAAATTAGATTAAATTATCTAAATTAATGGTATAGCTTTTTTTTCCTATTAATGTAGAGGAAAATATGAAATAACCAAATGTTGAGGAAAGAACTATAAAATGAGTTTGTAATTTACATTCCAAATACAAATACCAGCAGAAGCCTAAGACTGTTCTTGTAGACATCAACAAGCAGTTCTGCATACTGAACTGAAATGAAACATCACTCTATCAAAAGAAATATCATTTGAAACAATGGAAAGGATCATAAAACTCATTCTGTCAAAAAAATTTATCAAAAGCCCTACTTATAGGAAAAAACTAACTTGAGAAAAATGATATGCTGGATTTTTTAATCATAATTTCTATTTTTCTTATTATTTGTCATTTATAAATTCTCTCAGAAGCAAAATATTACATAGGATTGCAGTAATTATTGGATGTCAATTAAATTTTTGTTTTGTAAGAAAAAATTATGGAAATAATTTTTAAGTCAATCAAATCTCTTTATTTAATCTTACGAAACCTCTATATTCTATTTTAAAAAAAAGGGGTGAATGATGACTGTAGGCTGCCCTTTTTGGCAACAGCAGAGTCCCCTGCAATTCTAGGGAACAGTTCCACCTGTTTAACCTTCAATGGATGCATGCTATCTTGAACTCTCTCTCCAAAGTTCTTTTCAATTTTTCCTCACAGAACTTGTTGACTTGTCCCAGTATTTAGCCTTGAACTGAGCTTACCACCCAATTTGGGCTGTGTTCCCAAGCAACCTGATTCTTGGATTGAAGACCATCACTTACTGACTGTACTGAATGAGCCTGGAATGCACCATGGATGGCACTGATCAAGGCAACTCTGAACTACACAAGACAAAAACAACTAGCTGCCTTTTACCTGTGCTATATATAGATCTAAAAAATGCCCAATTATTTACTTTTTTTTTATAAAGATATATTCCTAACCTGAACTCTAATAACAAAAACCATAATACTTTCACTAATTGAATTTTTTATTGTTTAAACTAAGGGATTTTGTCATACTTTGAATTTTAGGATGGGGATTTTGTTACTCATAGTTTTGTCTTGAACAATGGCACCAAGAAATTCTTGTACTAAAAGAATGTCATAAGTGAACGAAGATTAAAGAATAATGATACCATTTACCCAAATTTTCTTGATGTTCTAATTTTATAGGGTTAATGCAAAAAAATCTATGTCTCCAACTCCAAATTATGGGAAAAAAAGTCAGGCAGATTTGGTTCTTTAAGCTTTGGTTTGGTAACCAGTTTATAAGGAAAATTCTGAGTTCAAATCAGATTTACTCTGTTTAAAAATTGACCTTGCGTTGTATCCTATCTGTGGCAAAGGGGTTGGGTAAATACATAAAGAAGGTTAGTTCTGTGAAGTACATGAAGAACGTTGATTTTGTGAAGTGCATAAAGAAGTTTAGTTCTGTGAAGTATATGAAGAACATTGATTCTGTGAAATGCATCAAGAAGGTTAGTTCTGTGAAGTACATGAACAAAGTTAGTTTTGTGAAGTACATGAAGAATGTTGATTTTGTGAAGTGCATAAAGAAGTTTAGTTTTGTGAAGTACACGAAGAACGTTTTCTCTGTGAAATGCATAAAGAAGGTTAGTTCTGTGAAATACATTAGGAAGGTTAGTTCTGTGAAATGCACAAAGAAGTTTGAGTCTGTAAAATAAATAAAGAAGGTTCATTCTGTGAAATAGCCACTGAAATCCTTGAGAACAAATCAATGATCCAGTCATGGTTTGAACTAATCACAATCACTTCTTGAATTGATCAGTGAGGTGTAAAGATATTTAGATTGAATTAGCTATTACTTCAATAAATTTGTATAAATGACTATCAATTAAATCAATACAGAATTCACTTGTGCATAACATGTATAAAATGTATCCGATAATCATGTATAAAATGTATCTGAACTTTAAACTATGAAATTCTTGAAAAAAAATTATCATATATAATAGGCGCTGACTTTTTAGAAATTGTAGCAGCTAAATTTAACCAAAGTTTAGCATTTGTTCAACTTTTTTTTGGTTCTTAACATTTGAAAATATGAATTTTTATAGTTTACTTTGTCTTTGTTTAATACAAAGACCTCAGACTACAACACTCTGCATACGGAGATGCCTTTTTATACCCGTCCTTCTTACCTTCTCACATAGACCAATATGGCCGTCTGTTTACTTCCAGTCCTAGAAAAACTTTCCCTTTTCTCGAGAGTATCAGGGGAGGTAACTTGCATGCCTTAACAGTCTTAAAACACAAAATTTAAACAGTATTTAGAGCAAACATTAAGACATATTCATTCAAAATTGCAACAAGTTTGTGGTGAAAATAAGCTCACATGAGGAGAAACATAATGATAAAAAACACACTTTCCTGAGGATATTTCTCTGTAATGGCACAAAAAAACTTTAGTTTAGACTATAGATTTAACTTATTTTAGGTCAGTTATCCCAATTATGGTGAGGCACATGACCTTAAAAAAAGTTTATTTAGTTCTCATGTATAACATGCACCCCTAACTTTTGGGCTGAAATATCTGGACAAATAATGCGTAATATACACAAATAATTAAGGTATATAGAATTTTTTTGGCAGTGAGTCAGACTATCAACTTTGTAGTTAGAACACAATTCATTTCAATCAAGTAAAGAATTTTATTTCTTTCTGCATATCAATCATAATCACTTAATATTGGGAAGAATTATTTACATTTGTGAGGAATGAGTGCCAAGAAATTTACTTTTGATGAAAAGTTGTTTCATAGAAGTAAAATCAATCATCTTAAGTTTTGGAATTGTAAATTTATATCTGTTTCTTTTCTATTCCCTTTTTGCTTAGTCACTTCCTTCTGTAATATATCACCTTGACTCATGATGAACCCACCGGATGTTGTTGACAGATACATCTAGCCGTAGATAAAATCAACAAAGTGATAATTGGAAAACAAGCAATGCGTGGATGTAAGCAGTGACCAATGGAGAACAAGCATTGTATGGGTGCAAACCATGGGTAATGGAAAACAAGAAATGTGTATGGGTCATATGGGAGTTTTAAGACTATATAAAGTCTAGAATTTTGGCTGAAGTCAGTTCCCACTGGCTGTTCTGACTCCTGACAGTTCCTTTGTGTGCACAAACTCTCCTGCACTATACAAGTATCACTGTTGAAGAATAAAAATATAAGATTATATTTTTATTTATATGTGTTCCTAATTTGTCAAGATCTTGCAGTACTATACAACACTTCCATTTAGAGATCATTGAAGGTTCCTTGAAGGTTTAAGTGTCTGGAGCTGGGATCAGTACATTTAAATTCATCACTTTAGCATTGTATTGGCCCCCAATCCATGTGTTTCCTCAAATCTAAAAATAGGAAAAGATTCATGTGTGTCATAATTTCCTAAAAAAAACAACTTTTCCCTATTTAATTGCCAAAAGCTACTGGGTCTGAATACACCAGCTATCCCCCATCCTACTCAGTAACAGTCCAGTAGTCAAAGAAGAAAGACCTTAGATTCTTCAGGCTGAAACAAAAATATCAGTCCAGAATTTCATGACGATGACCAAATTTTATCCTCAAAAGAAATTCTGGACTGACATGCAAGTAAGGAATTCAAAAGAAGGCAAAAAACATTTATATACTCTGTACAGATACAAAAATAATCACCCACACAACATATCTTTTATAAATTACCAAAAATAATTCATAAAAAGAGAACATCTGTTTCAATTCAACCTCCTGTTATTTGTTTTTATCTTTGTTTCATTTATAACTCATTTCTGCATTAACCTTTTTATCACCTGGAAAACTCCACTGCTACAATATTCAGCAACATTTTTTATGAGCTTGTTACACATAATTTGCTACAACATTTATGCTACCTTCATAACAGCAAAAAAAAAAAAAATGATTTTATCACATCAAAATTCATTGTGTCCCCATTTTATCTAAATATTTTTATATAAAAGTCTTATTATCAAGTGAAGAGAAAAAATAAAAGAAATATTGTTTAATATTCCAGGAGCAATTATAAAATCCTCGGATCTTTTGTTTAGAAGAAAATTAACTTTAATAAAAGTTAATTTTATATGAAAAAAAGAAGTTAACTTTTTAAAGAAAAATATTAAGGTATATTTATCTAAGGTATGGTTTGGTTTATTTAATGGTATATCAAATCCTTATTGACTACTCAATGCTGAAATTTGATTAATTTGGAAATGTTTGATTGTAATCATAACTATATTTTCAATGTTCCTAGGAATTTTTAAAATTATATTTGGTAGTTAGTGCACGGACACATGGTGCACTGACACATGGTGCATTTCTCCACTCCATTTACAGTTTGAAAGCAGCACAGATGAATGTGCAACATTGTCAAATTTAAAAACTTATTCTTTATGAGTTTGAACTAAACCTTAACGCTGTGGAAGCAACCAAAAAGTTATGCTTTATGAGTTTGAATTGGACCATAATGCTGTGAAAGCAACCAAAAACATTTCTTGGGCAAAAGGTAAAGGTTTTGGTGATCACAGCAAAGTAATCGGAGGGTTCAAGAAACTGAACATACAACATATTATATTTCCGAAACTTATGCTTTACGAGTTTCAATTGGACCATAACTCTGTGGAATCAAAAACAAATTTATGCATTATAAGTTTGAATTGGACCATTATGCTGCGGAAACAACCAAAAACATTTTTTGTGCAAAAGGTGAAGGCATAGTTGATCATAGTTATCAGATGGTTCAAGAAATTTTGCTTAGGTTACAAGAACCTTGATAATCAGGCAAGGTCAGGTAGGCCTAAAAGTGTAGATTTCAAGACTGTGCTCCAAGCCATCGAGACAAGTCCGGTGAATAGCATTTGGAAAGTATCAGTTGAATTCAACATTTCAAAAGGTAAAGGTATAGTTGATCATAGTACAATAATAGAATGGTTCAAGAAATTTCACTTGAGTAGTTGTAAGAACCTTGATGATCAGAAAAGTTGAGGTTGGTCTAAAACCAAGGATTCTGAGGCTGCGCCTGGAGCCAGATATGTAAATCCTGGGAATAGCACTTAGAGAGTATCAGGCGAGCTCAGCATCTTACAGTCCAATGTTGTTCATTACCTTCACAGCCTCAGTAAAAGCATTGAGAGTTGCTGAATTTACCAAACTTTTGATTCACTCTTGTAGTAACAATACTTCATCTCAATTGTTCAGTTAAAAAAGTCTCATACACTTTTGCATTTCTCATTGCATTTTTTGGTTACTTTTTTCTTTCTTTCAAAAGAAAATCAATGTTCTTCTGCCTATTGAATAATGTTTAATTCTATTTCATTTTCAGAATTCATTTTTTTTTCTCATTGGCATTTTTTCATGCTTTATGATCTTCTTTCACTTTTTCTATCATCAACGCCATTTTGAATGCTTCATTTGACATCATTTAATTGATTTATTGGTTGGTTCTTTCTTTGTGGGAAATTGCAAAAAAAGAAAAAAATTCCACAACTGCTTTTTTTTTTTTCAATAAAAAAAAAGAAATAAAGAATTAGAGACTCATTGCAAGCTAGGATTTTTTCTTTTCCGTTTCTCAAATAAAATTATTCTTGTCCTAAATTTCTTGAATTTTAAATTAGATTATTTTCTTAAAAATGGAGAATATTTTTTACTATCAAAAGTTTATGCAAACTGTGTGATCTTCATAGATTTCCAACATTAATGACACTTTGTTTTTCTTTATTTATAGAGTAAATTTCATTTGCTACACACATTTTTTTAGATTAATATAATTTTTTCTTTTTAAATGAGATAGTGTCAGAATTTTTTGTATTTCACAAAAACTGAATGAAGTAAAATGAACATAATGAGAGAATCACAGGTGAGGAACTTGATAAAACAAAAATACTTTAAACTATGAATTAAGAACTACAAATGATTATTTTAAGGATTTATACTAGGGGCTGCCAACCTGTAGCCTCCAGGCTTCATGTGGTACTTGAGGCCCATCAGTATGACCCTACATTCATCTTATAAAGTTTTCTCTTTGCCTTTTGATATTGAGTATGAAGCAGTACCATTACAACTGAAGATGGAACTCATTGTTCATAAGATTTAAAGATTCTTGCTTCCCACATCATTGGTTTCTCTAAGAACTATGGGCTTCCATTTGGACATTTCCTGAGCCTTATCATTTATAGCCAGCAAGTATTGAGCCTATTTGGCTCTTAATACCATTTTGAACAGTTGTTCTCCAAAATGAATCATGCCAAGAATATACTGTATTTGTGACTATCACATCATCAAATGTCTGATGTGCTCCTTCTGACAAACTCTTCATTTAACCATAATATTTCATTTATGCAATCGCAAATATCTTATTAATAAATAATGGTTGTTACCTTGAGAATTTAGCTGTTTTTTCGGTTCTTTTCAGATTGCAGCTCTAAGTTAAGTTTTGCAGCTTTTTACTTGGAAGTGTTAGGGACTCTAGAGTTGTAAATATCAATATACGAGGATCATAAAATAAGTTTCCTGACTTTTTTCATATGGGCACTTTTATTGATAGTACACACAGGAAACTCTAGTCCCCTTCAAAGCAATTTCCTCCGGCTGCAATGCACTTGTTATACCGTTCCAACAACTTCTGGGAGGCCCCATGGAACTCCTCTTGTGTGAGCGTGTTAATGGCCTTCGTCACAGCCTCTTTCATCTCCTCAATTGTCTCATAATGACAGCCTCTGAGCTTAGGGAATAACCAAAAGTCACAGGGAGCAAGGTCTGGACTACTGGGAGGGTGAGGAACTGTTTTGATGCCCATCTTGCGCAAATAGTCTGTGACAAGGATAGAGTTGTGGACTGGTGCATTGTCCTGGTGGAAATGCCACTGACTCGATTTGAAGAGTGCTGGCCTCTTCTGACCGAATCTCTTCCTGGACTCCCTTAAAACTTCAACATAGTAACCCTAACCCTAAGCCTTTGGCCAATCAACTCTGGTGTATTGACTTCCTTACTCCTCGCACACCTCTCATCATCTCTCACAGACTCCCTGCCTTCCTTGAATCTCTTATGCCACTCAAAAGCAGATGCTCAATTCATGCAAGATGCTCCAAAAGCAGTTTGAAGCATTCCATATGTTTCTGTGGCATTTTTTCTAAGTTTAAAACAGAATTTTATTGCATATCATTCTTCTAAGTGTCCTCATTTCATTTTTTAAATTCACCTGCTGTGATAATCAGGTTTTAGTAGGGTGTATTCCAATTTGTGCTGAAGCTGTTCATTTTAACCTAAAATCATAAAAATTGGTCAGTCATCTCATAAGATGTATAGCAATATCATACTGAATTTTCAAGAGTCTACAACAATTTTAAATATCTGTACAAAAAAAGTCTGGAAACTTATTGAATTCATCACATATATGGTTCTATTCAAATGAAATGTTGCTACTCTCCTTTGTGAACAGAAACCTTTGTGAGATCAATGCATAATTGCCTGAGGAGACTGCTTTGATGGAGATGGTAGAAACTTGGTGTTAGGCTGAGTAATAACAGGATACAGCTGATTGAGTTTAGGAAATAAATTAGATTAGACAGGAAAGAGGAGAATAATTTTCTGCTCTGAGAAATTAAGAAGGTGATCTTCTTTCAACTGCTTCCTAATAAACTTTCAAAATAAACAGTTGCAACACTAGCAGATGATTACCATTGTGCAATGGTTAGCTTACTCATCTAACACTCCAATTCAATAGAGTAGAGGGTTTGATCTTTTATAGATACATGTTATTGTGTAATTGTACAAGAGATTGAAATTTCACCATACCAACATATACTATATGCAAAAATCAGAATCTTTCCTTGAAAATGAAATGCATGAAATTCTCTGTGACTTTGAAATCTAAATGGACCAACCACTTCCTTCCAGAAAATCAGACCTAACTTTAATTTGCAAAAAGAAAAGATTTCATTATCTTGGAGATTTTGTCATTTCAGTGAACCATATAATAAAAATGAAAGATTTTATCTTGGAGATTTTGTCTTTCCAGTGAACCACATAAAAATGAAAGAAACTGAAAAGATGTACAAATATATGTATATTGCTATTATTGTGGTCTCATGCTAGACTAGATTATGATTGATATTGAGAAAGAGATTAAATTGTTTAATTTATTGAAATGAATGGTGTGCTGATTACAAAGTTGATAGCCTGACCAACTGCCAAATAAATTCTATATACTATAATTATTGTTGTATAATATGCACTATTTTTCCAAAATATGAGATTCAGGTAATAGCCAGTCTAAATCGATTGTAGTTTAGACTTTTGACACTGCTCTTTGTGAGCAATACTTTTTGTATTACAAGCACTTTTGTAAGACTATGTTTTACTTATTCTTGCTAATTGCTTCTTCATGTCAAGAGTGGTAATTCTAAACTTAGATTGGTCTTATACAAGGCTACAAGTATCAAGAAACAAAAACTGAATTCACTACAGTAGTAATGGTGTATCAGATGAGAGGGGTCTCCTTATTTATCATTTGCTCAGCTTAGTCTCATAAAGTCCTATATATATATATATATATATATGAGACACCCTCTGGGGATCAAACATATTGTAGCAGTAAATAAGACAAGCATTCATAGATATTTGTTCTCTAAAATTATACAATAAAGATAATACCTAGTGTACAATGCTTGTATTTACACAACCCTGTCAATGAGTAGGATGTAACTTAGGTCAATTCTTTAAGTAGAGTACAGCTGGTTTGAATTCAGAGTTTTCCTTCTCATAGACAGCCTAACCTGGTCAGCCCTACTATTTTACCCATAGCTGAAGGAAAAAGAGATGGATCCATACTTTTCCTAAAGACATTAGCACTAAGGGAAACACAAACAGGATTTGAATGAATTTCCAATTCCATTTCCACCCTATCCATGTAACAAACTCTACACTCAATTATGACTTGATTGTAAGAAATTTACCTACCCCTCATCTTTAGGTGGCAAGGTGACACGAGGTCAGTTTAAAGTGAGAACCTTGCAGGAAGCTTGCTTTCTGGGCAGAAAATGTCAAAAATCATCATAGTCCAGTCATCATTCTCTCTTATTGAGATGCCCTTGGCTTTGAGCAATAAACCAAAGTAGAGAGATTGGGTAAATTCATATATGGACTTGAGGGAAAAGAGAATCTTTTTTTGATATTCTTATATTTATAGATTCTTTGATATATTTATAGATTCTTTGATATATTTATAGATTCTTTCATCCTTGAAGAAAAATATTTTAAAGAAATTTTAACTCACCTTTTTATCTTTTTAGCAATATCCCTCATCACAGATTTTTTTCAACATTTTTTCTCAGTCCATTGAAGACTAAGTCCTTCTTCGAGATCTATAAGACATGGATGTAAGGTGCCTTACGTTGTCATACTGGACCATGATGTATTGGCTGGAGGTTTGAATTCAGTATTGTCCTTCTCCAAGACCGGTTGTTTTATCAAGGCTAAAGATACTTGATTGTCCTAATATTTTATTTGATGAAGAAGAGATGGTTTCATGCCTTTCAAGAAGGCATTAGTGTGAAGTGAAAGCAAATTAATCTTGCTAATTCAATGTCTATCCTATTCCCTCAGCTTTTTTTCTCAGTCCATGGCAGGACACAGGTTATCAACAAGGTTTGTAAGATATTGGGAGTAATGGACCTTATTGTTGGCAGGGAGAAGTAAATTTAAAGTTTCCTTTTAGACCAGTTAGACCAAGACAAGAGAGCCCAATCTGCCCTATTATTCTATTTGATTGGAAATAGATACATTCATGCTTTCCCAAGAATATCTATCAGTTGTCCTACCAAGGTTGAATGATTGATTAATTTTATGACATGTCAACTTGCCTAGGTTTATTTTATGCCTAGAAGTTATAGAACTGCATTCATTGTGTGTTCATATCTACCTTTTTTGTGTAGTTGTTTCTCTAGAGTTTGCTTTTTTGCACACTGTTATGTGATTTTAAGTATTCCTATCTAATACAAATAATTTGCAAGTAATTAATGATAATAATCTTTAGTAAATGATTATAGTTTTAATTAACTGTCCTTAGGTTTGGTTTGATTTGGTTTGGTTTAGGTTCTGTGGCGTATCAACTAGTGGAGGTTATATAATGCCAAATTTTCTTTATATATATTTATCAATTATATATATGATTTGTAAACACATTTTGTAGATAACATTCTTAAATGAGCCTGAGGTCTTTTTTGCACACAGTTAAATGATTTCAAGTATTGCTATTTAACAGTCACAATTTAACAGTAGTCATTTGTTTGCACACAGTTTAATGGTCAAATAGTTCTATTTGACCCATAGATAAGACCCTATCAGGTCAAAGTAGACCTGGGAGCAATGGTAATAAAGGGGCACTCCATATTCTCCAAATCTCCAAGGCTAGATAGTTTAATGTCATATACAGGACACTCATTGTGGGAGTGGGGTCTCACCCTTCTGCAGAGATGCAGTCTGTGTATTCTACAACCCCAGCCAACTGGGCTTGATTGTTCTAAATACAAATAATTTACAGCTATATGCAATTAAGTATTCTATCTATTAATTTTCAAACAATTATTTTTAACATATTGATGGAACCTTAATAGGTACTTCCTCACTGGATCAGAGAGTACAAGGGAGTTATGGCAATGAAAGAATACTCCACATTTTAGAACTGGAGCCTCACCATCAGATATAGTTCAGTGTCATATCTAGCGCACCACTTTTTTTTTTTTTTGAGGGAGGGGTCTTACCCCACTGCAAGGGATATAGTTAGCATGTTCTAAGCCCTGACAAGAAAATGATCTACTAAAGTTAGAGTACTCAGTCTATCTGATTTTATTTGATTGAGAATAGATGAATTCATGCCTTCCTAAGAATATTAATCCAAAGGGAATTTAAAGTCTCAACATGGATTTGAACTCAGCATGCCAATTCTGTTTAGCTCTGTATCAATACATGTATATGTGAATTTTATTTCTCCAAACAAACACAGCTGCCTTCTTATATAACTTTGTAGAAAAAAGAAAAAACTAAAAATCAAATAGAAAAAGAAGAACAAAAAACAAAAAGAAACTGTAACAATAACACTTAACAAATAGTCATAACAACTACTATACAAATAAATCTCATTTATAGGTTTCCTAGTTTCAAGAAAACAATTTTCAGAACCACGAATTCAATTCTGTTCAATGCTCAGATTTCATTCTTTAGCAACAAGAATATTTTTCTAAACTGTTTTGAAGAAAGAGATCTTCATTTTTGTGTTTTTATTTACTTTTTCTATTGAAATAAATTTACCTACCAGCAGCTGTGCAACAAAAATAAAACTAGTCATAAAAATAAAGAATAGTAACACACACACACACACACACACACACACATTACATATATATATATATATATATATATATATATATATGTATTTAAGCAAGATTTGTTAAAGATGATGGAGTACTATTTATTATTTTTAATTTTATTTTTTCAAGACTCCTTGTTATTTTTCTAGTGTTGGGATCTAGATGGTAAAAGAATTGTTCCATATCTTCTGCTCAAGCGCTTTCAACCATACTTTTTGTCGTCATCAGGGGTAATGTAGTTTTGAGTTGACTGTTGAGTTTTTACTGTTTTAATAATTCATAGCATTTTGTTTTGAAGTTGACGGTTGGAACGTTTTTAGCGTTTCGGTTTAAAACATTCAGTTGGAAAAAGGTTTATCAATAGAGTAAGTGATTTTTAGTTATAATTCCTTTACCATCTAGATCCCAACACTAAAAAAATAACAAGGAGTCTTGAAAAAATAAAATTAAAAATGATAAACACACAGTGTTCTATCATTAACAAAACTTGTTTGAATAATAACTTGCAGGCTAAATATAGTCCGTAGTCGAGGGTGACCAGAAGGCTTCCTTTTCAATAGCTACTACACTGAGGTGTAGGGGAGGGCACTACTCCATTCCCTGGATTGCTCCACTTTACCCTTGATCCTTACCTTATAATGCTGAGAGTTAAGCATGGCAACAGGAAGAAACATTTTTTGAGTCTTCGGTATAACTTGATCTGGAAATTAAACCCTGGTCTTCCAGACCATTGGCAAACACTCTACCCAATGGGCCGGTGCTAATGTATCACAAACAATTCAATTAAACTTCAGTCATTTGTTTACACACATTTAAATGATCACACAGTTCTATTTCCAACAATTCAATTTAACATAAGTCATTTGTTTGCATTTAATTTAAATGTCAAACATTTCTATTAGACCCATAGATAGGACCCTATCAGGTGCAACTACTCTAGTTCAGAGTGGACCTGAAAGTAATGGCAATGAAGGGGTACTCTACGTTCCCCAATGTTCCTGGAAATTGAAGCCCGGTCTCCCGGACCATTAGCAAACACTCTACTCATTTGGCCAATGCCTAAATATACACACTTCAATATATATATATATATATATATATATAGTTGCTTTTGGCATTGATAAACTTTTGCTTCAGGTGTTCTTCCAAAGAAACAAATAAATCATTTAAATAAACATGAACATTCCGCACTTTTTTTTTGGCGAGAATAAATAGAAAACGAAAAAGAGAAATAAGTAAACAAGTTTCTTTATAACTTTCAAAAATAGAGTTTTGTTCCTTTTTATTCTATTTTTAAAAATCTTTTTATCTTTTTATCCCTCTTTACTTTTTACTTCAATTTCCACAATAAAATGACATTATTTTTTCTTCTTCTGCCAACTAATTAACCCTTAGTCTCTGCTATTAGGCATGTTTAAAAATAAGAAAATTAGTTCCCTTCAACTGAGAGAGTAAACTCTGCTGCACCTGTTCTTTGAGAATTTTTACCAGTTCATTTTGCTCCTTTTTTTTTTTTTTTTTCCCCAAATGCAAACGAGAGGTTTGCTTATTGAGGATAATTTCAGAAATTATACTTACCTCTAGAAAAATAGAATTTATTTTTATTCTTTTGAAAAACAAAGAATATTTTCAATGTCAAAATATGAACATACTTTGTTTAATAACAAGATACAAAGATAGATGAATAGGTGCAGGCTCAGCGAATTATAATATAACAACAGACTGAGGTAGAGAGATAGAAACAGACTTAGCTAAGAAGAAAAATAGGGACAGATACATACATATATATATATATATATAGAGAGAGAGAGAGAGAGAGAGAGAGAGTGAGGTGGGGGCTTGTAGTAATATAGATAGGAACAGACTGAAATAGATTTATAGAGAGGAATAGATAGATAGATAGATAGATATCAACAGACTGAGATTGATATGAAAAGATTTAGTGAGCAAGAAAAATATAGATGGATTAAGATATGTCAATAGATAGGAACAGACTTATCTATCTAGAAAAATATGAATAGACTTATATATATATATATATCATACCGGACATTGGCCTAGCAGTTAGAGTGTTCGCCAATGGGCCGGGAGACCTGGGTTCAATCCCTGGTTGAGTCATACCAAAGACTCAAAAAATGGTACTTGATGCCTCCTTGCTTAACACTCAGCATTATAAGGTATGGATCAAGTGTAAAGTAGAGCAATCCTGGGAAGGAGTAGCGCCCTCCCCTACACCTTGGTGTAGTAGCTTTCGAAAAGGGAGCCTTCGGGTCACCCTCGACTATGGTCGCCAACTTTACTATATATATATCGATAGGAACAGACGTAGCCACTAATCATATAGATACAACTGACTGAAATAGATAGATAGATAGATAGATAGATAGATAGATAGATAGATAGGAACAAAGTTAGCTTGCAAAAAACATATGGATAGATTGAAATAGATTGAAACAGACTTAGCTACTAACAATGTAGACATCAATAGACAAATTGATACATAGAAAGATAGACAGATAGAAACAGACTTAGCTACTAACAATATCGATATTAACAGACTAAAATAGATAGAAAGATAGGAACAGAGCAAGCTTGCAAGAAAGACACGACTGACTGAGATAGTGAAGGACCAACTTGGCTAGTTAGAAGTATAGATATGAACAGACTGAAATTGATTGAGGGATGGACAGAGAGATAAAAACATACTTATCTAGCAAGAAAGATATAGATAAGAAAATATTTATGGAGCAAAATATACAGATATCAAGTGATAGAGAGAAAGAGAAAAAGACAGACCAACTGAGATAGTCAGCAAAATCAACATGAATAAATAGATCGATAGATAGATAAACTGATATATGATGTTTTAAATTCACCTACCTAGGAAGCAGCATCTCATCAACCAAAAAAGACATCGACACTCGGTTAATGAAGGCATAGACAGCTATCGATAGGTTTTCGATCATATGGAAATCAGACCTGACCAATAAAATGAAACGCAGTTTCTTCCAGGCA
This sequence comes from Sepioteuthis lessoniana, assembly GCA_963585895.1. NCBI lineage: Eukaryota > Metazoa > Mollusca > Cephalopoda > Myopsida > Loliginidae > Sepioteuthis > Sepioteuthis lessoniana. Next base: position 42,082,258 of record OY757921.1, on the reverse strand, counting down.
GCGGTCGTGTCGATACTGCTATATGGATGCACTACTTGGACGCTAACTAAACGGCTGGAGAAGAAGCTCGATGGCAATTACACAAGAATGTTGCGAGCAATATTGAACAAGTCCTGGCGGCAATACCCCACAAGGTACCAACTATATGGCCACCTGCCTCCCATCATGAAAACTATTCAAGTTAGACAAACCAGACATGCAAGACACTGCTGGAGAAGCAGGGACGAGCTCATAAGTGATGTACTCCTATGGACCCCCGCATATGGTCAAGCAAAAGCAGGATGACCAGCTCGAACATATATACAGCAGCTATGTGAGGATACAGGATGTAGCCCTGAAGACCTGCCAGAGGCGAGGAATGATAGGGAGAAGTGGCGAGAGAGGGTCAGGGATATCCGTGTTAACGGCACGACATGATGATGATGATGATGATGATGATTTTACTTAATTTGTTGGAAAATCTAGAATCATTCTGAATCCACGATTGTGTTCTAACATAGTCTCTTTCTGAGTTTCAACCGTTCTGAGTAATTCCTTCTTTAGTAGTACTCTTCAAGAATGAGAAGAAAGGAGATGTTACATGGGTTTTAAAAATAAAAGCCCATTCATTGTACATGTTCCTCATTCCTTTTTCAAACACAATATACTGTATAAGTTTAAGGAATGACAAAGCTCTTCAATCTACTTATCTAAGAAGGAAACCCTTAGAAAATAACCTATGATAATGAATAAGTCATTGCTAGTAAATTTGTTTTTCTGCCACTATGGCCTTAAATCCAAATTGATCAAGCCCAATTGGCTGGGGCTGTAGAATACACCAAGTACATCTCTGTCAATGGATAAAACACCCCCAATGAGTGTCTGGGATATGACGCTAAACAATCTGATGGTGAGGCTCCAGTCTTGGAACTTTGGGGAATGTAGAGTACCCCTTCATTGCCATTACTTTCAGGTCCAGTCTGAACTAGAGTAGTTGCACCTGATAGGGTCCTATCTATGGGTCAAATAGAATTGTTTGACATTTAAATTAAGTGCAAACAAATGACTTATGTTAAATTGAATTGTTAGAAATAGAACTGTGTGATCATTTAAATGGGTGTAAACAAATGACTGATGTTTAATTGAATTGTTTGTGATAAATTAGCACTGGCCCATTGACCAATTGGGTAGACTGTTTACCAATGGTCCAGGAGACCAGGGTTCAATCCCAGGTAGAGTCGTATCAAAGACTCAAAAAATGGTACTTGATATCTCCTTGCTTAACACTCAGCATTATAAAGTATGTATTAAGGGTAAAGTGGAGCAATCCAGGGATAGGAGTAGTGCTCTCCCCTACACCTCGGTGTAGTAGCTATTTTAAAGGGAACCTTTGGGTCGCTCACAACTACAGTTAGTGATACATAGCAATACTTGAAACCATTTAATTGTGAACAAATGAATGAGTAATATTGAATTGAATAATAAGTGTTAAATTGCAATATTTGTAACTGCTTCAGTGTCAAACAAATGATTAATATTGAATGAAATTATTAGTGTTAGATAGTAATAATTAAAACTTTTAACTGTGTTGAAACAATAGCAATACACATGTACAAATAAATTAGTTCTAACTCATTTAAAATTGAAATTACCTCCAAACGATTCACTTACAAATCATATATGTATATCCATTTAAATGTGCATAAACAAATGATTAATTGTAAATAGAATTATTTGTGTTAGATAGAAATGATTGAAACTATTTAACTGTCTGCAAAAAAATGAGCTCAGGCTCATTCAAAAAATTTACCTACTAAATTTTTTTACAAATCCTATTTGATATAGATGTATAAAGAGGATTTGGCATTAAATAACTTACAATGGTTGATATGCCATAAAACCCAATCCAACCAACTAATATATATTTGATATATATGTATAAAGAGGATTTGGCATTAAATAACCTATGATGGTTGATATGCCATTAAACCCAATCCAACCAACTGATATATATTTAATATATATGTATAAAGAGGATTTGGCATTAAATAACCTACGATGGTTGATATGCCATAAAACCCAATCTCACCAACTCATATATATTTCATATATATGTATAAAGAGGATTTGGCATTTAAATAACCTACAATGGTTGATATGCCATAAAACCCAATCTCACCAACTCATATATATTTCATATATATGTATAAAGAGGATTTGGCATTTAAATAACCTACAATGGTTGATATACCATAGAACCAAACCAAACCAAATTGATCCAATTCAGGACAGTAAATTTAGAAGAAAGGTTTTTGCTATAGCAAATGTGTTGGACTGTGACATAGTAGTAATCTATAATTCTCTTTGTTTGCTTCCTTGCTTGGTTGCTTGTTATCTATAGATTCTTAGATTAATTGGCCAATCTCTATTAAATTTGACATGTGAACTCCTTCAACTCTAAATGTTTTAATGATATTTGTAATGGGTAGGGTGTTCCTAGTTGGTTTGGTTTTATAGCATATTGACACTTGTAGATTATTATTTAATGTCAAATCCTGTTTTTACATATATTAAATATATGATTTGTAAATGAATAGTTTGGAGATAACATTTTAAAATGAGCCAGAGCTTGCTTGTTTGTACACAGTTCAATGGTTTCAAGTATTGTTATCTAACACTAATAATTCTATTTAATATTAACCATTTACTGGCTCATAGATGATTTCAAGCATTGATATAACACTAACAATTTAATCTAACATCTGTCATTTGTTTGCACACAATTGAATGGATATACATATATGATTTGTATGGCCATGATGTAATGGTTGTCATTGTTGGAAATAGATACAGCGAGCTGAGTTCAAATCCTGGATAACACAGTTTGCATTTCACATAGTGCTTATACCCTTAGTAAAGGTATGACTACAACTATTCTCCCTCTAGCTATGGATAAAATAGTTGGGCAGACTTGTAGAAGTCAAATGACTTACCTGCTAACATGGCTGCCTTCTTGAGTCTTCTTGGGAAAAGCAAGCCAGCTAAGCTTACCTCATTGATTGGAGAGTACCTAATGCAGCAGGTGGGTTGGTCCATTTTGCTAGGATGGACCTGCTCAACACATTTGCATGAGTGGTGTCTATTCACCCATATATTTCTCCAGTAAATGACTCAGGGTACAAAGAGGGACTGGGAGGGTAACTAAACAGGGGATTTTTTCTTTGTTTTTACTCATTTTTTGCTTTTGTTTTGTCTTTTTTTCCTCCCATCCTCAACATACAATATTTTGTAAATAAAATCATACATTTCATCTCAGGATTTTTAAGTAGGTCTCCTCATAGAGCAAATGCGGTATTTTGGTGGATGTAGCGTGGTTAGTGAAGGATGATTGTCTATATATTGTACTGTTGAATGGGTCAGCAAATGTGGCTAGCTAGGATCCCTTAGACAATTAGTCATACCATGACTGCTCCCTTCCCCTCCCCCACAAAACCATAAGGCCTCGTACCTTCCATTTTTGTATCAAAATGGAAATAAAGACTAACTCTACACCTGTCTACTTATGTGTCTGACCACTTGCAAGTCAACCAATATTCGATATGGTGCTGTGAACAGGGCTATTTAACCTTGGTATAGCAGCTGGTCAAGGAAAAGGAAAACTCTGAATTCCAACCTGATAGTCTCAGCTTAAAAAATTGACCTTGTGTCACATCCTGCTCATGCACAGTGATTGGTAAATACATACATATGATTTGTAATTTAATAGTTTGTTGGTAATTTTATTTTAAAAAAGTAAAAACTATTTTTTATCAGTCAGAGTTTTTGGACTATTGTCTTCATTTTTATTGTTATATTCACCACATTTTGGCTGATATGTCTTCTGCTCTTCTTCAGGTGTTTCTTGTCAAACTAGGGAGCCTACACAGAATTTTGAACCGTGTCCTTTATCTAATCCATGGGACTCACTTGCTTTGATTCATTAACCATAACTGAGTACAAGTATGTGTCTTGCTCGATACATAGTGTATACTTGTACCTGGTTATGGTTAATGGAATCAGAGCAATCAACCGCTGTGGATTAAGTAAAGGACATGGTTCTAAGTTCCATGTAGGTTCTTGAGTTCAACAAGAAACACCTGAAGAAGGCTGGAAGACATATCAGCTGAAATGTTGTGAATATAACAATAAAGATGAAGACAATAGCCCGAAAACCCTGAATGATAAAAATCATCATGCTTTGTCTCAGAAATTCAAACAACTAAAAATTAATTTGTATGCTCACAATTAAATATTGCTATTTGCATACTGTTAAACACTAATAATTCTATCTAATATTAATCCTTTGTTTGTACTCAATGAAGTGGTTACAAGTATTGCTATTTGATACTAATAATTCTATTCAGCACTACTCATTCAGTAGTATTCAGTCAAATAGCTCAAAGTATAATGATATTCAATTTTTGCACACAGTTAAATGGTTTCAAGTATTGCTATGTAATACTAATCATTCAATTTTTGTTTACAGATAAATGGTTTCAAGTATTGTTATTCAAAACTAATAATTCTATTCAATATGACTCATTCATTTAAATGCAGTTAAATGTTTCCAAGTATTGATATATAATAGTACAAGTCCAGTTTAACATCAGTCATTTGTTTGCACACAGTTAAATGGTCAAACTATTCTCTTCAACCCATAGATAGGCCCCTACCAGGTTCTACCATTCCAGGTCAGAGTGGACCTGGGAGTTATGGCAATGAAACTGTACTCCATATTTTCCAAAGCTCAAGGAATGGAGCCTCACCATCAGATTGTTTAGTGTCATATCCAGGACACTTGTCTGGGTGGGTGGGGGTCTTATTCCTCTGCAGAGATGCAGTTTGTGTATTCTACAGCTCCAGCAGACAGGGCTTGGTGCTGTTTGTGATGGCTTGAATATTTTGGCCCAGTATTGATCAAGAAAGTTGCCCAGAAAGCTCTTAAAACTGGCATCCACCAGAGTGCCTTATTCTTTAAAATGATATGGGAGGTTTAGAAATTTAATATTTAAAAAGAATTAAGTTCTTATTAATTTTCTAATAAAATTGAATATTTATTCAAAATATTTATTCATTTTTAGGTATAAACCTGTAGTAAATAAATGATTTTTAAAAAGTCATTTAAATATGAATAATTATCCTAAACATAAATTAAAAGCCACTCTATGTCATTTATTTTTTGTCATGGTCTTTTTAGAACTTGTATGCAATCTGGGTAAGTACTATTACTTATAATAAATACAACAGCAGCACTGCCCCTCCTACAAATCCTTTATCAGATAAAGACCCTGGAGTCAAGCATGGCTTCAGATCTGAAACATTATTACCACATTAAACATAAAAAGATATTTGCAGGATGTTGTATCAAATAAGAAAAAAAATTTGTCATACACTTTACTAATATTGTAACCAGCCAGTGAAGCAAGGCAAGCTTGTCTGGCAAACTCATTACTATTGAAAAAGGAGTTTGATCCTCACCAGATGCCCTTATATGTACAGCCTTGTGTTAAACCTAAGCCACACTAATTTTTGGAGTACCTTGTGTATAAACAGGGGTGTCCTCGTGGTGTAATGGTCAAAGCGATGAACTGCGGAATCGTAGTACGCGAGTTCGTACTCCAGTCGCACTATTATGTTCACTTTCGGGCAAATACCCTTGGGAAAGGTATGAACCCCCTTATTCTCCCTCCAGCTATGGGTAAATAGTAGGACAGACTAGGTTCTTCAGCCTTGGTGAGGCAACTAGTCTAGGAGAAGGAAAACTCTGAATTCAAACCTGTTAAACTCCGCTTAAAAAAATTGACCTTGTGTCATATCCTGCCCGAGCGGAGGGGTCGGTAAATAGTACCTTGTGTATAAACAGGATTTGGCATCAAATAACCCACAAGGTTGATATGCTATGAAACCAAGTAGCAAAATCATTAATATCATTAGTGATACTTGTGTTTCAAATAAGGAAGAATATTCATCAAAGATGATCTCATATCTTGACAACTTTCCACATTGGCATATAATGATCACATCAGCAAAAATTTTGGCAAAGCATGTGGCAAGTTTTGTTCTAATCTTCAAATTTGGCATTTGTGGACTTGTTACTTGGGCTGAAACTCACCCTGAAAGATTACTGATTCCAAATGACATAATATAATAAAATTTTTACTTTTTCTTGCTCCTGGACAGAAGGCGTTATTCCCCAATTGCTCATGACTAAAGTTGATGAAAAAACACCAATTTTCCTATTAAAATTTTGATTTTGTGACTTGGGAAATGATATTTTAAAATTTATCTATTTTCCAGAGCAGCTGATTGAGAATTTTCAAGAACATTTTTGCTCATTTTTTAATAAGTTTAGTATAAATATATGCAAACATTGGTTCATATTTTGTTTTATTTAGATCTTATGCAAATGAAAATATGCAAATTTGCTTGTTTTTACTTAGAAAATGAGTTAATTTCTAAATTTCAAGGTCAGAAAAAGGGTTAAATTATCTAAATTAATGGTAAAATTCATCATCATCATCATATCACGCTGGTAGCACGGATATCCCTGACCCTCTCTCGCCACTCCTCCCTATCGTTTATTGCCCTAGGTAGGTCTTCAGGACAACATCCCATATCCTCACATAGCTGCTGAATGTATGTTTGTGCTGGTCGTCCTGCTTTTGCACGGCCATGTGTGGGGGTCCATAAGAGTACATCTCTTATGAGTTCGTCCCTGCTTCTTCAGCAGTGTCCTGCATGTCTGGTTCGTCTAACTTGAATAGTTTTCGTGATAGGGGGCATGTGGCTGTACAGTTGGTGTCTTGTGGGGTGTTGCCGCCAGGACTTGTTCAAGATTGCATGCAGTCAGTTATTAAATAAAAAATATTTTGTAGCTTATTTGTTATTTGTTAATTTACTACTAAATAAAAAAATGTTTGTGAACATACACTAAGTCTGCTAATTCCCTAATTTTTGCCAGGGGTAGTGTATATACACTGAGAAATGTACCAGCTTAATCCCTTATCTAATTTTTACTGTATGTAGACTTTATATATTCAGGTGAATCCCTTATCTAATTTTTTATTGTTTTTAGACTTTATATATTCAGGTGAATCCCTTATCTAATTTTTTATTGTTTTTAGACTTTATATATTCAGGTGAATCCCTTATCTAATTTTTATTGTCTTTAGACTTTATATATTCAAGTGAATCCCTTATCTAATTTTTATTGTTTTTAGACTTTATATATTCAGGTGAATCCCTTATCTAATTTTTATTGTTTTTAGACTTTATATATTCAGGTGAATCCCTTATCTAATTTTTTTTATTGTTTTTAGACTTTATATATTCAGGTGAATCCCTTATCTAATTTTTATTGTATGTAGACCTTATATATTCAGGTGAATCCCTTATCTATTTTTTATTGTTTTTAGAATATATTCAGGTGGCGTTTAGTAATGTTAAATCAAATTTCCCATTTGCAGAAAGTCTAAAGCTGGATGTTTTCAACAAAAAAGAGTTAATAACTGTGTCAGTGGATACAATACCTTCTTTTTTGTATACAATTATAAAACTATTATAAATGTATGAAAAAATAGAAGACATGAATTGTTATTCTTTCTGCACTGGAAACCTTAAATCAATTCAAAATGCTTTCCTCATTAAAGGTAAGTGAATAAGAAAGAAGCAATATTAAATATGTAAGACAGAAACATTACTTCTTTCTTTGTCTCCTTTGACAGAAGTGATGAATGTGATTTGGACATGTGTGGATGTGATCAGTGTTGTTCATCAACTCAACTGATTATGTTCTCAAGGAATAAAGTTAAAATAGTGACAAGAGGTGCCAGCCATTTTGGAGATTGGAGAGGCAGACTTGAAAAGAATATCAACAAATTACTGTGCTGCTTTGTATTCTGGCTAAATTCCAAAATGCAAAAAAATGAAGATTTGAAACAAAATAGCATGAGATGCAAGATGAGAATAACTTGAACAGAATTTTACTTTTTTTCTCTGGAAGAAAATCTATTATATCTACTACTACCAGGTAGATAGCAGTAAGTAAATTAGACAAAGAACAATAACATCAACTATCTGACAAATTTTCTTGTTTACAATAACTAGATCTGGTCTTCAAGCATGGAATGGGAAATCTGTTTAAATTTAAAAGTATCACAGAATTACATAGTTTTCTTTATATGGAATTGGTAACCTGAGTTCAAATCCAGAATTAAGCGGTTTGAGTTTCACTTTTCACAAATGCCATGGAAAGGCATGAAACCATCTGTTCTTCTCCCCAACCAGCTATAGGTAAATAGTTGGACAGATTGAGTTCTGTAGCCCTGGAAAGGCAATCAGTCTAAAAGAAAGAAAACTCTGAATTCAAACCAGTTTTACTCTACTTAAAAATTGACCTTACATCCCATCTTGCTTGTGGTGGAAGGGTTAAGTAAATAAATATGCATACAAAATTGGGCTGAAAAGTTCATATAATGATGTCATACCTTCTGTTTTTGACTTTTTTGACCAATTGGATCCAAGCACTGTAACACTGATAGAAGGAATGTGTGTGAATTGTATTTAACTTTGTTGACTTATCTTGAACTGAATTTTAGTAGTCTGAATTTTTGAGATGAAGCTTGATGATTTTTATCATTAAGGGTTCTTGGACTATTGTTTTTATCTTTATTGTTATTTCCACAATGTTTCAGCTGATATGTCCTCCGGCCTTCTTCAGGTGTTTGTCGTATTTGTCGTACATGAAACTTCAAACTATGTCCTTTATTGAATCCATGTTCTAATTCCGTTAGCCATAACTGGGTACAAGTGTTAAGTATTCCCATATTGTTACTCGCCTGTAGTCAGGATTGAACCTGCAACCACTAGATGATTGACTCCTTAGAAGTGTTGGGAACTAACACCTATAACCATTACACTATGTGTCCTGCTGGACAATGGCTTACAGAATCAGAACAGGTGACCTCCATGGATTCAATAAAGGACGTAGTTCAAAGTTCTGTGTAGGTTCCCGAGTTTGACAAAAACCTGAAGAAGGCTGGAGGACATATCGGCCGAAATGTTGTGGAAATAACAATAAAGATGAAGACAATAGTCTGAGAACTCTGAATTGAATTGTTTGAAATAGAATGCTTTTATCATTTAATTGTGTGTAAACAAATGACTGATGTTTAATTGAATTGTTAATGTTTATTAGCAATACTTGAAAATATTTAACTGTGCGCAAACAAATGATTAATAGTAAATATAATTATTTGTATTTGAAGGAAATAAGTGAAACCATTTAACTGTGTGCAAAAAAAATGCACTCAGGTTCATTTAAAAATGATATCTACAAAATGTGTTTAGAAATCATATATTCAATATATATGTATAAAAAGGATTTGGCATTAAATGACCAACAGTGGTTGATATGTCATAAAAATAAACTAAACCAAACTCAATAATTTCTTTAATTAAAATAATCATTATTTTAATATAAAAAAGCAAATATTCTGATAACTGACAATGGATGGGCTTGTTGAATGAAATACCATAGTTCTCTGCATAGGTCAATATGAAAGATAAATTTTAGAAATTTGGATTCTTTGTTTAATGGCATATCAGCCTTTATGGTTTATTTAATACTGAAGCCATCTTTGCAGAAGAAAAGGAGGGATGCTATTTAAACCATTGCCGAGAGTGAGGGATAAAGCGGTTTCATACCTTTCCCAAGGGTATTAGTCCAAAAGGGAATGTGACAGCATAACGTGACATCATAATTCACTTACTTTGAGGCCATAGTCCAGAACTTTAGTCATTACAACAAGTTTAGAAGAGAATGACCAGTATGTATGCATTACCTAACTACATCTCATTTGATTGACTAGTCGATTGTTCAGTACCCAGCTCTCCACTTCTTTTGTCATCTTGCTCTGTCTTTCTTGCATTTTCTGTCAGCTGCTATTTTTGTTCTTTTTTGGTTGGCCTTGTTTTACTCTGCTTCTCTTTTTGTTACTGGGATAACAAACAACGCAAGCAAAATTTTCTTATATGCACATTACTTTATTATTGATGATGCTTCTCTATCACCCACAGTGACCCTATGGAGAATTAGAGAGCAAAGATGGAATTATCGACCACTTCAATCAAGTGCTTTTCACTAACTAAACATTAAATCTATTTTACCTGTGTCGTCTGATCATATGACTTCTTAAACCAATCAAATGACCCCTGGGATCACCATACTTCACTCAAATTAAATGACGCAAGATATTTTTCCACACTGTTTAATGGTTAAAGCTTATTCAACTAACCTACACTTCATGTCAATAATAGATTTTCCCTATTTATTATGCAACATATCAAGCACCTCTGCTAAGAACAGGATGTGGCACAATGTTGATTTTTAAGCAAAATTTAATGGGGGTGAATTCAAAGTTTTCCATAGCAAAGTTAAAGAACTCAGTCTGCCCCTCCCACCTACTTTGAGGGACAGTAGTTGGATGCATAGCTTTCCTAAGGGTATTAGTTTTATGTGAAATGCAAACAGCCTTGTTCAGGTTTTGAAATCTTGTTGCTGTATCCATTTCCTGCAATGATAACGATTATAATAATAGAGAATAATAATAGAGAATCGACTACTAAAAGGACAGTGGTCATTTAGTTATTTGGTCATTGATCTCTAAGATAGTTCTAAATTCTGTTTTATTCTCATGTCTGTGTTCAGCAAGCTTTAATTGTTATTAGATTTTTTTAGCAAAGACTATGGGGGGTCTGGAATGAAACTGTTTGATATTTGTGAAGAAAGGTGGTGAGGTAAATGGCAACATATAAACTTAATGATGGAATGTTTAATTAATGAAAGAATTTAATGACTGGAAGATGAAAATGTATTTAAATGCAATAAATAACATACATAGACATAAAATACATAAATTGGAATGCTTGGTGGGAGGGAAGATATTTAAGTTGGTTAAGTTTTATGATATATCAACCTTTGTAGGTTATTTAGAGCCAAATCCGGTTTATACAAATATATATCTTAAATATATATGATTTATAAAAGAAATAGTTTGTAGAGCTCATTTGTTTTGCCCACAGTTAAATAATTTCAAGTATTGTTATGTGACACTAACAATTTCCTCTAACATCAGGCATTTGTTTGCATAGTTAAATGGTTGTACATATATCATTTGTAAGTGAATATTTTGTAGGTAATCTTATTTTTAAATGAGTTAAAGCTAATTTGTTTGCACACATGTATTGCTATTGTTTGAACACAGTTTCAAGTATTTCTATCGAACATTAGTAATTTCGTTAAATAGTTTGGTAGTTTTGGTTTTATGGCATACCAACCTTTGTTGGTTATTTAATGTAGAAATCTATAATGCAAATAAACAGTTCTATTTCAAACAATTCAGTCTGGCATACATATACAGTTTGTCAAGAACATTTCTATTTCCAGCTATTCAGTTTAGTCAAACATTTCTTATTCAAATAATTCAGTTTAGTATAAGTATGGTTTTTGTTTGCACACAGTTAAATGTCAAAAATAGTTCTATTTCAAACAATTCAGTTTAGCATAAGTATGCAGTTTAAATGTCAACACAGTTCCATTTCAAGTTATTCAGTTTAGCATAAGTACACAGTTTAGTTTTATTTGACCCATAGATAGGACCCAATCAAGTTCTACCACTCCGGGCTTGAGTGGACCTGAGAGCAATGGCAATGAAAGGTGTACTCCACATTCCTCAAAGCTCCAGCATCACAGGAACCTCACCATCAAATTGTTTAGTCTCATAACCAGGACACTCATTGAGGGTGGAGTCTTCCCCCTCTGCAGAGAATCAGTTGGCATATTCTACAGCTCTATCTGTCCATCAACAAGGCATTAAATAACCCATGAAGTTTGATACACTATTAAACAAAGAAACCAAACCTAATACTGAACAAAAGAAAAGGAAAGACAAAATAAGCTCAGTAACATATATAAGCTTTAATGAGGTGTTAACTGGTAGATAACACAGCATTTCTTATAATGCATTAGGTTATCAAAAAAAAAAAAATGGTCTAACACAGAATATTCAGTAGGGAGAAGAACGGATAAGTGAAGTATTGCAACATTCTCCAACAAACAAGGAGGGAACTAAGTTCCCGTCCCTAGCTATAAAAGAGTCACTATGCGCTTGAGGAAGACGGAGAAAAGTTCATACAACAATCGTTGAAGTGAACTGAAAGAGTTTCAGGCCGTAAATGGTATTACTTATATACTTAAAGTGCTGATGTAGTTATAAACATTCGTTTTTTAAAATCTGGTATAGCTAATTCTGGCTTAGGAATCTATGTTTCATTATATTTAGCGTGTAGTGGCATAGAAAGAAAAATCAATCAAACAATAAACAAAACAAAAACAGACAAAAAGGAAATAAGTTAAATGATGAAAATAAAAATAAAGAATATAGATTTACATTTTCCCTATCATACAATGGGTTTGGTTAACTGACCGCTGAGTAGCAAAGTTTTAATCAAGGGCTATGCTTTCCCTTTGATTTTTTTTTACCGCCAGCTTCGCTTGAGGAAGGACACTTTTCTCAGCTGTTCCTAGAACCCAGAGATATCGAAATAGCACTCAGGCACTCCAACTCGGTGAAACATTGATTTGACCAGGGGCTCTAACCTAAATTACACTAACCCTTCAAATAAAGAAAGTGAGCGCTTATATATAACGAAGATTTTCTTCCAAGAAATATAAGATAAAAGCGGCATGTGACCCCCCCCCGCCAAAAGCAAAAAGCAAACAAACAAATAAACAAACAAAAAACTGTGTCATCTGTATTTTGTGAATTATTTTCATTTTACCAATACATGGGACACACATGGAACCTATAGTCACGTGCAATTGGCTGACTTGTAGCAGAAGGTATTCTGGTTTGGCGCGCAAATTAATTCGACGCATAATTTCCCCAAATCAGGATTACTTATCCTATTCATCCCGGATCTCTTTTTCCGGGCAGCAGAAATTGGGTAAGCCGCCAAACATAGTCTCTTTAGCTGGACAACGCCGCCCAGTGCAGACGTCTCACTGGCGGCTCTTAAATAGCAGCAGCAGCATGGACACATGAGGGAACCTATCTAATTTATGGATTCCTTGCGTCTAATATCTCTTAGACCAAGGAACCCCAGTTGAATATGAATTAGATACATTCAATACGCCACCACAGGAACAACTTTATGTCACCCCCAAGATTGGCTATGTCAACGCGATGCCTTTATTCCGCTCTCAACACCTAGCTCACAATTCACCTCTGGGCCACTTCAATGGAGACAATGCACGCCTCTCCACCAGACGCACAAATCTCACGGTGACTCCAAAGTTCATTTCCTCCAACGGCAACATGGCTTTCGCTAAACTACGGCGAACACAATCCCTCGCACGTCCGACGATACGCGCTGCCTTTCTCATCTCTATCATATCTCTATTTCGTCTCCTTACCGTCTCTGTACTCACAACCTTTCCACGAGTCCTGCAGCACAAACCCAAACTCAATATTCCATGCTGCAAATAAAAACTATTCATAAAAACACATTTCGACGATCGGCATCTTACTTCTTTATCCTTCCTTTATTTACTCTTAAAACTTAGCGAAGGGACCTCACAAACTCACTGAGGAAGTAACTAAACACACAGATACGTTACACCATCTTCCTCGCTAAACACAAACAAAACTTTCCCTGCTAAAGATTCATACTTCTGCATTTACTTTATTGACAGTGTAAATCTCATACTGGATTCAGATTGTGGTATTTGTACAAGGGCAAAGTGAGGAAAATTTCAGGAATTAATTGGTCACAGCTATCTGACCTAACTTGTTGAATCTCAAGTCAGACATGTATTATTAAGATTGATTAACAGGATGTTACTAGGATCTATGCTTCCTCCCACCCCGTGATCTCCGACCTCAACTGATGTTTCGTCTCTTTTATCAAATGTTTACAAAATACCGAAATTAAAACGTGTTACTCATGCAGACGCACGCTTAGCGTAACGGTCATAGACGAAGGAAATGAAATTTGGCGATTCCGAGTTCAAGTCTTAGACGAGGTTGTTTGTTTCAATTTTTGGAAGCTTACAACTTTACAGCTTAAATGAGTGTGTTGAGTTGAACGGGGGTGGGTAACTTCTACAGGGTGAAGGTAAGAGTATAATACACTATGTGGGCACTTGTCCTTCCGAGGAAATGTTTGCGATAATGTCCAAAAGAATAAAAAGAAAGAAAGAAAAAAGAATATCATATAAAAATGTAATAATTACATTCACTATCCAAGAGGTGTGCTTAGCATAACGGTAATCATCGTTGGAAATAGAATCGGTGATCCTAGTTCGAATCCTGGACAAAGTTGTTTGAGTTTCACTTTGCACTAATGCCCTGTTTTTCCCCCAGCAAAGGGTAAATAGTAGGAGAGACTGGATTCTTTAGCTTTGTTTAGGCAACTAGTCTAGGAGAAGGAAAAACTCTGAATTCAAACCAGCTTTGCTCCACTTAAAATTGACCTTGTGTCAGATTGGGTCACTTGGTTACTCATACAGAGTGAAAAAAGCAACTCCGTAGATCGACCGATCATTGGCATTAGTCAAGGTCTACCGTTGTTAGGGATAGACCAAGCCTTTATAGAGTCCTAAGCGAAATTTGATGGTCCTCTTCCGTCGCTGCTAACAATATTTGTTTAAAATTGGTGTCAGTTAAAAAATGAGAATAAATTACGTCACACTGTTGTGCATGATAAGGAACACTACCTTAGTTTTCAGCCAAGGTTTCTCAAACTTTTTCTTGATGTATCTTGTGAAACCAAGTTTAATTTCTATTTATCCCTTAATAAACTTATAGAATATTAAATGACAAAACATAACTAATTTAGTAGTGCTTGATACAATTTACACGAGAAAAGAATCAGTAAACTATAAATGCAAACGCATCTTTATGTAACGTAATGGCCAAGGGATTTCGGTTCATGCCTTTGAGTTTAGTTAGGCTGAGAACCTTTCGTCTCAGCGCATGGGTTAGTTAGGTGCAAACCTTGATGTAGGTGGTAACGCGCGTGCGGGGCAGACGTGCCACTCAGAGATGTCACAATAGTCCGAGACGAAACGGGCGACGGAGTGCGAGTGACGACACGCGCCGGAAGCGCGCAGAGGTTTGTGGAGAATTGAAAGAAAGTTAGAGAGTTGGGTACTAGACACCAAACGAGGAGGATCGACTTTTGGAGCTCGCAGACGCAAGGCGAACATGTGTGCCCTATGGGGGCCGCTCAAGATGGGGGGGGCAAATGAATAAGACAGCATAGCAAGATTGTGTCTCTCCTCCTTATGTCGAAACCTTTAACTCAAAGTTAATAAAAATGTTTCGTACCTGAACAAGAAGTCGTTACGTGTTTTCGAATTTCGAGATTCCTATGTTCTTTATGTGTTCTATCGTTCTGAACATTATATGTCTATTTCGCACATGGCGTTAATTGTGGCTATGGAACATTTAATTCTTGTACTATTTTTTAATGGGACGGATAGGTTTGGTGGGCTCTGAGGTTGCAGCTTTGTGAATTTGAGCCTCAAATCACCACGTTCTATGTTCAAGGTGATTCTCTTAGTAAATAATGTACGTAGCTTAATCCAGGTTTCCCCATATTCGAACTTGGAAAAATTAGTAAAATGGGCTCAACAGTTGCACAAAGCTTGGAATATTTTGCATCATTTTTTGATATAAGGAAATTAGTTTACAATTTTCCGCGATTTTTGTTCTCTCGTAACAAAGGGATATTATATGTAAACTAGTAGATTTACCCATCTGTGGACCCCCATGCTTTTATTCATCCAGCTGAAATTTTATTTACCACCAGGGATTTATAAGGATCAATTTGAGAAGCTTTGTTTTGACCTAACAGACTACAGACCCAACCCCAATCCAAACCCCTCCACCAAAAGATTAGGTTTCTTTGTTTAATGGTATATGAACCTTCGTGGGTTATTTACTGTCGAAGTCATCCTTGTAGAAGGACAGCAATGATACTATTTAACCTATTGCTGGGAGGGGAATAAGAAGGTTCAGTACCTTCCTCTAAGGGTTAGAGTTGATCCGAAAGTGGATGTAATTGCGCGATTGGAGTTCGAACTCACTTACTTCGAGGCTGTAGCCCAGCCCTTTAGCCATTGCGCCACAGGGACTCCACAAAAGCGGAAAAAGAAATGAAGTAAAAAATAAACTGTTTTTATTTTGTTTTATAATGTCTGTTCCTTTGATACAATTTTTAAAAAAAGTCTTCGGATTGTGCACAATACTGGTGATGTCATAATTTGTTGTGTACATTACTTTGCATTCCTCAACAGACACAAATTCAAAATGAATATCGATTCCCTTCCCCCATCATTGCAAACAAGAGATTATCGTCAATATTTGATCATTCGCACACCTCCATTGAAAAAAATCTTTTATTTATACACTACCTTTTTAACGGCATGGTTATACAAGCTTATTATTTCTTCTTCACTCCTGGCAATTTTTTTTTACACAAGCGTTAGTTAGAAGTCTTTCACTGGTGCCTGAGTGACAGCGAGTCTCCTCTGGTCTTTAGGACTCTTCTGGGTATTCTTGCAGATTTTAATAATGCTATGGTCTGACTGGTTTCAATTCTTCCTGATTTCCACTTCTTGCAGTCTTTTTTCAAAGTCTTGGTGACTGCCCCAAGGACACTAACCACAATAGATATCACAGTCAACCTCATGCTCCACAGCTTCTTTAAATTCTCTGTAAAAGTCTAAATACTTGTTTATCTTTTCGTTTTCTTTTATTCTTTCGTCCGCAGGAACGGTAAAATCTATGGAGATCTAGAAGATTTTGTCTGGTTATTTGGTTTAGTTTCGTAGCTTGCTGGTTGTTGTATCTGACTCCATTTATTTCTTCTCAACTCCATTTAATTCGTCGACATCTTCTTTGTCCGTGAAGGCTGAAAAGGAATTACTGGAGGAAAGAGACGAAGATACTTGTTAAATTTCAACGTTATTTTTGAGTTTCAGACGGCTACTGTGTAGCGAGGGAATGTCTTCCAGGACCAGTGTAAAAACAGTCGCATCCAAATAAGGCGTTGAAAGGTATTAGTCGTTTTTGGTGGTTGATAAGTCCAAAGACAGTGGTATGGCGGTATCGGCTAACTAGCAGTAGACATGACTAAGTGTCAGGCTACAAAACCTAACCAACTCAAGTGTTCGTTGAAAGCGGCCGCGTGAAAGAGGGTCCGTTCAGTGCTACGGTGGAGGCTGAAGTAAG
Source organism: Sepioteuthis lessoniana (assembly GCA_963585895.1). Lineage (NCBI taxonomy): Eukaryota > Metazoa > Mollusca > Cephalopoda > Myopsida > Loliginidae > Sepioteuthis > Sepioteuthis lessoniana. Next base: position 42,064,943 of record OY757921.1, on the reverse strand, counting down.
GTAGAATTTCTTTTTAGTGCAGGAACAGTCCTTTCTTTGGGCATGCGCCGCTTCTACTTCCTGTCAGGGGCTTCTGGGAATTTCTACACTTTTTGAATTTATCTTATATATTTATTTTATTCTATTTTTCTTCTTCAACCCCTTCCCCAAATCCACTGGATGACTAGTTCTTTCCTCCCTGTTAATTAACACCCAGTTTGATCTTCTGGCTGAGACAAGGGGATCCGTTTGTATCTCAAAATCTCAGAGAATTTTATACGTCTTATTCTTTGGGACGGATTTTGGTTTGTGCATAAATCATTTGGTAGTATGGTCAAATTCTAATCTCTTGCATAATTCCAAGTGGATCACCTTTCCCACCCAGTCGTGTTTAGTTTTGTACTCCTTTTGCGCCAGTTTGCATTATTACCTTATAAATGGATTAACTGTTTCATCTCTGTCCCCAACCTAACCTAAACTTACAATTCTATTGCATATTATCGATTTTCGCTTCAATATAATTGCTCCTTATTGCATTGTTTTCTGCTGCTATTAAACAAGACCCAATTTCTCTCTTGAGGTTTCCCCTTCCAGGCCATATCCAGGTCTTCAGGTGTGAAATCTCGCCAGTTCGTCGTTTGAAATATCCATACAATTGTTTTTCTTCCCATTTTTCTTTTCTTGTTTTTGTTATTTTTCTTCTGTTACTGGCTGCAGTTAGTAGTCTTTCTTTGTTCTTTTAAATGTATATCTCGAGTCCTTGTATTAATTCATCTACGCAACACTCAATGTTGGCGAGTCATTTTCCTCCTTTATTTAGAATTATAATTATATACCTTGCGAGTTTTTTTACACTGGCGTCAGCTGGTGGTCTTTCACTGGTGTCTGAGTGGCAGCAAGTCTCCTCTGATCTCCAGAACTCTTCTAGTAGATCTTAACAATGCCATGATCTGGATGGTCTCGATTCTTCTAATATCCGATTTCTCCAGTTTCCTTTCCACAGCATTGGGGACTGTCCCAAGCGTGTCAACTGCAATTGTTATCACCGTCACTTTCATGTTCCACAGCCTTTTCGACTCTCCGGCAAGATTTAAGTATTTGTCTGTCTTTTAGCTTTTTTCCATTTTCTTACAGTGATCCGGTGGATCAGCAAAATCCACTATGTAACAAGTCATTTTTCTTGTTAATTAATACTAGGTTTAGTCTCTGGCCGTGATTCGATAATTTGTTTGTACCTCAAAATCACAGAGAAGTATTATTATTATTATTTTAGTGTTTGGGGAAATGATTAATTTCTTTAACACTATATATTTTTGGCAACACAAATGAATAACGAAACTTCTTTTTAACAACACAACAAAGAAAGGTTTATTGTAGTAGCAGGCGTAAAGGAGTGAGAGTGAGAAAGTGTCCCTTTTGTGTCGCTGGTCAGTATGCTGGTCCTTGGTTTGTAGGAAGCGTGTTTGAAGCTAACAGCAGCGGGTGTCGCTGGTCAGTATGTTGGTCCTTGGTTTGTAGGAAGCGTGTGCGAAGCTAGCAGCAAGCGAAGGGTTCCAAGTGGAATCAGTGGCAGTCATGTGAGAGAGATGTGTTTCTGCTGCTGGCTCAGGGCTTTCTGACTTTTGTCCGTTCTACCAAAAGGGACTAGAAAAATAGTTCTTGAGAGGAAGAAGGAATTAATGCGCTCTGTCAGTTGATTGGTCAGTGAGTGACCGACTCTCTTAGCAGGGGCATTGATTCGCGAAAGGAAATAGATCTGTGGCAGCTACATTATTATCATTCGAGTTTTTCACTCGAGTTTTAACTAATAGTTTTCACTCGATTCTATGTGACAGCAAGTTTTCTCGTGTCATTAGGACTCTACTGAATATTTTTATCGATCTCAAATATGCTGTAGTCTGTATGATCTCGATTCTATCTCTGATTTCCAATTCTTTCCGTATTTTTTTCCAAGGGCACCAACTATAATTTTGTATCACCGTCACTTTACACAGAATTTTTTCGCTCTCTGGCAAGATCCTAGTATTTGTCTCTCTTTGTAATTTCTTTAATTATCTGTGTTTCGCCGGAACAGCAAAATCCATTTGATGACAAGTTCTTTTTTATTGGCTTAGTGGCTAGAGTGTTCACCAATGACCCAGGAGACCGGGGTTCTATCCCTGGTCGAGTCATACCAAAGACTTAAAAATTGGTACTTGATGCCGCCTTGCTTAACAATCAGCATTACAAGGAACGTATCAAAGGTAATGCGGGCCAATCCAGGGATAGGAGTTGTGCCCTCCCGTACACCTCGGTGTAGTAGCTATTGAAAAGGGATCCTTCGGGTCACCCTCGACTACGGTCGCTAACTTTACTGTTTGTATTTCAAAGTCCCAAAGAAATTTACGTCACAGTTTCTAGAAGAGATTATAATTATTATTATTATCATTATTATTACAAAAATGAACTAAAAATTCAGATCCCAGTTCCTCAATTTTTTTCCTGATGAAGTCTATTAATTTAAAAGGTTAGTCTAAATGTTAAAACAATTACATTACAACGCTAAACAACATACCTGAGTTTATTGTTTAGGCAATATTTAGCTGTTTTCTTTTGTTGTTGTTTTTTTGTAATTCTCGTTTCTTGGAGAGTTGTGAGGACGAATACCATTTAAAGTAAGATCACGCTCCCCTTAAAGTGCTTAATTGTTGTACTTCATTTTTACTGTAAGACGTTTTTCTTTTCTTCTTAAAAATCAAACGCCTTTGGGATTTGCTAGACTCAACTAATTTGTGGCACAAAACCAAAAGGTACGCAGTGAGAATCGAACTAACTGACAATGTTCTGCTAGCCTAACTCGTGAGCGATTACTACTTGGAGTTTGGGGCACGAAAAAGAACAATGAAACCGTTTATAAGTCTGATACCCTACGCTGGCTCTGCCTGTTATTTCTTAATCTTTTTCTTCGTTTGAAGAAGGTCAAATGAACAGAAAAAAAACTGTTTTGATAACGAGTTAATTAAACAATAAGAAAACAAAAATAGAATATTGAAGAAGAAGGAGGAGGAACACATTTAAACCAACGAATGAGCCATTGCTTTTGGTAACTCCAAATTAAAGTGTCCCTGGTGCAAGAATCTAAATTTGATTATTCAAGAACATGGCAACAACATCATTTGGGCGTAATGTTTTATGTACAACATGCAATATTATTACCATATTGTTACTACTAATGTTGGCGTGTTCCGGGGAGTGGCTTATTGTTCATTCATAAATAGTCTTCTTTGGTCGACGACGACGGCTTGCTGGTATGTATACAGCTGCTCTGACGTTACTATAGCGAACAAACCATGCCCTTCGCAGGACTTATATCAGGACCAATAATAACCAACTACTGTTCTTAATCATTACTGTCCTGGTGGGAAACTGTAATTTTATTTATTTATTTATTTTCTCACCACTGCTGCAAACGAAGACGTCGGTTTATAATGAACTTTAAAGCAACTGATTTGATTTACAGCTGGTCGATACAGAGAAAAATCTTTTAAATCAAAAGAAAAAAAAATCGGAAAACATTAGAAACGCACAGGAAATAAAAGGGTAAAGCAGAATTATAATTAATTATAATTAACCGGAAAACCTTTTTAAAAATTTGAAAAACATTTTCCCGCTCGCAGCAACATCATCCCTGGCGAGCAATTGCCTCAATTAACAAAAGTAACAAAACAAATCGTTCTTAATTCCTTTAGAAAAAGATAAAAAAGAAAACAAAAAAGAAGCCCCCCCCCCCAATAACTACACATAAAACACTAATTTAAATCAATCATTACAGCTTGAATGTTTTCAGGACGTTTCAAACAAGAAAAAGAAGCAGCTCATCGATCCAATGGCAAATACCAAAACGCCTGGATCTTATTTTGAATAATCAAAAAAAAAAAAAAAAAAATGTAATTTTTTTTTTCTTCAAAGAAAATATTCACGTTACTTTTATGTTGAATTCAGGTTGATAACTCCCACCAAAAAAAAAAAAACAAAAAAAAAAACAAAAAAAAAAACAAACAAACAAACAACCCCCTTCCAAAAAAAACCCCCAATTCCATCAATTCTTCGTATCGAATGCTGACGCATTTAAATGTATTCATATTTATTATATCTCAAGTTTTGACTAAAAGAAAGAAGGAGAATCATGAAAATGTTAAATCACATTTAAACAAAAATCTTATTGTAGAGGCCAATGAACTTTCGTAAACAGGTGAGTAAAATGATGTTAAAATGTTTGCTCTACAATAAACAATTTGTTTCCTTGTTAAAAAATACAATAGGGGATTATCAATCTTTCAGCATAAACTTCAAAATGTATCTAATTTCACTAATACTGACTGTTTGGATAAGAATACATTAACTGTCATTAATGAATGCGTTTGTTTTAGATAAAGTCTGAATTAAAGGTTTTATTTTAATGACAAAATATCGTTATCTAGTTTTCATGAATTATTATTGGATTTTATTTCCTATATAAATCGTTTCTAAAATTGAGTTTTGTGACTGAATTAGACGATACGATTCAATCATTATTCAAAATGTTGTTTATTTTATTTTCTGTTTTCTCATTATCATTTTTATTTTATGCGAGTTTTACAAACCTGTTTTAACTGGTAGTTTTTCACGGAAGACTGAGTGACAAGTCACATCTAATCTTAAGAGCTCTTGCAGATTTTAACAGTGCTGTGGTCTGGATGGCGTTGATTCTTCCTTTGATCTCCAGTTACCCTATTCTTTTTTCCATACCTTTGGAGAACTTTCCAAGGACTCCAATTATTATAATTATCATTACATGACTCTTTGCGAGTTTTCAGTTGGTTGGTTGGGTTTAATGGCATATCAACCTCAATAGGTTATTTAATGCCAAAGCCTGTTTATACATATTATACATATGGTTTGTTAACACATAATTTGATGATACCATACTAAAACCAAACAACTCATTTACTCGCATATGAGTAAATAAGTTTTCACACTAGCGTTAGCTGATGATATTTTACTGGAGTCTGAGTGACAGCAAGTATCCTTAAGTCTCCAGGACTCTTCTCAGTATTCTGGCCGACCTCAACAATGCTGTATTTTGGATGGTATCCGTTCGTCCTTCGATTTCCAACTCTTCTAGCCCTTTTATTAAGCCTTTGGGGATTGTTTTAAGTGCACCAATTACAATTGGTATCTTCGTTACTTTCATGTTTCGTTTTTTTTTTTTTTCTTTTTTTTTAGTTCTCTGGCAAGATCTTTTTTCGTTTTCTTTGATTTTTACTCTGTAGTCGGCCGGGACAGCAAAGTCCGTTATTCGGCAAGTTTTCTCTTTTTCGTCAACTATCCCTAGGCCTGGTCTTCTAGCAAGGAGTAGATGATCTGTTTGTATCTCAAAATCTCAGAGAATTTTGTGTGTCTCATTCGCCAGGACGGATATTGTATTATTATTATTATTATTATTATTATTATTATTATTATTATTATTATATACTCCTTTAGAGTTTTTCACCTCAGCGTTAGCTGATAGTTTTTCACTGGAGTTTGAGTGACAGTAAGTCTCCTCAAGTCTCCAGGACTCTTCTCAGTATTCTGGCTATCTTCAATAATGCTGTCGTTTGGATGTCTCCACTTATCCGCCAACTTCCAAATCCTCCAGGCCCTCCTTTAGTTGCTGTGCCAAAAGCACCAATCACAATTGGTACAATCGTCACTTTCATGTTCCATAGTTTTTTCAATTCTCAAGCAAGGTCGAGGTACTTATTCTTCTTTTCACATTCTTTCAGTTTTATTCTGTGGTCAGCCGGGACAGCAAAGTCGACAATTTTGCAAATTCTCTTTATTATTATTATTATTATTATTATTATTTTATTTTTTACTCCTAGCTAGTTTTCCCATCAGCTCTAATGGTTTTTCACCTAAATCTGAGTGACAGCAAGTCTGCTCTAGTCTCCAAGACTCTTCTAAGTATTCTAACCAATCTCAGAAGTGCCGTAGTCTATACAGCCTCTATTCTACCTCAGATTCCCAGTTTCCCTAGACTTCATTCCAACTTCTTTTCTCTTTATTATCTAAAACTAGGTGTGGATTTTTGGCCTGGGTTGGATGATATGTTGTTTTTGTCATTATTTCTTTCCTTGCGCGTTCTTCACTGGTATTTTACTGGCGTCCGAGTGACAGCAAGTCCCCTCAAGTCTCCAGTATTCTGGCTAATCTTAACAATGCTATTATCTGGATAGTCTCGATTCGTCCTCTAATTTCCAACTCTTCCTGTTCCCTTTCCAAGCCTTTGAGGATCGTTCCATGTTCGCCAATCATAATTGGCATCACCGTCACCCACAACTTTTTTTTATTTCTCTGACAAGTTCTAAATACTTGTCTCTTTCTGCTTTCTTCGACTTTTACTCTGTGGTCTGCTAAGACGGCAAAGTCTACTATTTGGCAAATTTTTTTTCGTTGTTAAATATAATTTGGTCTGGTCTTCGGACCGGGATTAGGTGTTTGCATTTCAAAATATCGGAGAATGTTGTGCGTCTCTTTATCTAGGACGGTTTCTGGTTTATGCATGTACCATTTGGTAGTATGGTCAAATTTCAGTTTTTGCACAATTCCCAGTGGATCACCTTCCCCACGTAGTCGTGCCTAAACTTATACCTCTTTTGTGTTAGTTTGCTCTATTCGCTGATTATATGATTAATCGTTTCGTCTTTGTTACCATAACCTACACTTGCTATTCTGTTGTGTGTTATAATTTTTCGCTTTAATATAATGTGTCCTAATGACGTTGTTTTGTGCTGCTATTAAAACAGTTTCAATTTCTCTCTTGAAGTTTCCCTTTTGTAGTCATGTCTGAGTTTTCTCAGTTGAGATTTCGTCAGTTTGTCGCTTGAAATATTCATACAGCTATTTTTCTTCCCATTTCTGTTTCCTCGTTTCTGTTTGCTCTTATATTGTCAGTGTTGTTACTGGCCGCTATGGATGGATCAATACATGAATTCGAAAAAGAGCAAAGAATGACTTTATTTGCTGTTTTTAATGTAATCCTCGAGTTCACATATTGATGCATCCACGCAATCTTCAATGTTGGCTAGTCCTCTCCCACCTTCTTTTCTTGATGCATATAGTCAATCTATGTCGTCTTTCGAGTGTAAGGCGATTATACTCCTTTCGAGTTTTTCTCACCAATTTTATTTTGAAGTCTGAGTGACAACAGGTCTCCAGGACTCTCCTAAGTATTCCAGTTGATCTTAAAAGTGCTGTGATTTGGATGGTCTCGAATCTTCCTTTGATCTCTAGTTCTCTAAATCACTATTTTTTGGCACTTTATTTTTCTTGTTAATTAACACTCGGTATGGTTTCTGGCCGGGATAGGGTGATCCGTTTGAATCTCAAAATCCCAGGAGCCCAGTCGGCTGGGGCTATAGAATACATCGACTGCATTTCTGCAGCGGGGTAAGGACCCCCAACGAGTGTCCTGGATTTAATTTAAAACCATCTGATGGAGCTTTGAAGAATGTAGAGTGTCACTTCATTGCCATTGCTCCGAGGTGCAGTCTGGGCCAGAGTGGATCTAGGAACAATGATCCTATCAAATTGAACTGTTTGACATTTGAACTGAGAGCAAACAAATGACTCATGCTAAATGGAATTGTTAAAGATGGAACTTTTTGACCATTTAACTGCGTGTAAACTTATAACTACTGTTTAATTGAATTGTTAGTGATACATAGCAATATCTGGAATCATTGTGATACATAGAGATATTTGCAAACGAATGAATAGTGTTGAATAGAATAATTAGTTTTAAATAGCAATACTTGTGACCACTTCACTCTTCTAGTATGCAAATAAATTCAAAAATGAAATTACCAACCAACAATTGACTTACGAATCATATGTGGATATCCATTTAGATGTGTGCAAACAAATGACTGATGTTAGATTGTTACTTGTATATAGCAGTACTTGAAACCATTTACCAGAGTGCAAACAAATGAGTGATATTCAATAGAATTTTTTTGTATTAGATAGAAATACTTGAAACCATTTAACTGTTTGCAAAAATTGAGGTCTGACTCATTTAAAAATGTTGTCAACAAAATGTTTTTACAAATCATATTTAAAACATATGTATAAAGAGGATTTGGCATTAAATAGCCTAAAATGGTTGATTTGCCATAAAACCCAACTAAAGCAAATCATATATATTTGATATGTAAAAATAGGATTTGGTATTAAATAACCAACAATGGTTGATATGCCATAAAACCCAACCAAATCAAAATCCCAGAAAATTTTATGGGTTTCATTTTCTAAAACACATTTTGCTTTGAGCATATACCATTTGTCACCATGGTCAAATTTCAATCTCTAGCGCAATTCATAGTGGATTACTTTATCACAGTCGTGTCTAGTATTGCATTCCTTTTGGGCACCTTTGCTGCATTCACGTATTATACAATTAAATATTTCATCTTTATCACTATAAAACCTAAACGTGCCATTATGTAGCGTATTATGAATTGATACTTTAATACAATTCATCTTTATAGCATTATGTCGTACTGCTATTAATAAAGATTCAGTTTCTCTTTTCAGGTTTCCATTTCTTAGTCATATCTTGGTCATCTCGTGAGTTATTTCCTTAGTTTGTCGCTTGAAGTATCCATACAGTTGTTTTTCTTGCCATATTAGTTTGCTAGATAATGTTGTTTACTGTTAGTATTTAAATTATTTATATTGACATTGCTCTTAATGGTTGCTGTAATTAGTCTTTATTTGCTTTTCTTTTGTATATTTTTCGAGTTTTGAATTGTTGCATCGACGCACCTCAAATGCCTTCGGGTCCTCTTTATTCTTTTTAACACTGTCTATCTATGTCATCTCTCGGGTGTAAGGCCTTGTGAATCGTCATCAATTTCTTTGTTCTTTGGACCATCTGAGTTTCTCGTTTGTCTGTTTTAAGAATGGTCTAGAGTATCTTACTCGAGGAACTGCCCAGGTATTTATTCCTTTGGCGTGATTTCTCAAGCAGAGATTGATTGCGTGAAGTTTTCTTTTTCTCGTGAAGTACTCCTTGCTTATTTTTTTCTTTCATCTTTGTTTGCTTCTAATATTCACTGGTACTTGAAGTTTTCTTTTTCTCTAGGTGTTCTGATCGAGTTCTGATTGGTTTGGTTTGGTTGTAGGCTATTTAATGTCAAATCCGATATATATATATATATATATATATATATATATATATATATATATATATATATCAGATACTTGTCCTTCTTTTCGCTTTCTTTCAATTTTACTCTGTGGCCATCCGAGACAACAAAGACCACAACTCGACGAGTTCTCTTTTTTTGTTGACTATTATTATTTACTCCTTTAGAGTTTTTCACATCAGTGTTAACTGATGGTTTTTCACTGGAGTTCGAGTGACAGCAAGTCTCCTCAAGTCTCCAGGACTCGTCTCAGTATTCTGGCCGTTCTTAGCAATGCTGTCGTTTGGATAGTCTCTACCCGTCCGCCAATTTCCAAGTCTTCCAGGCTTATTATTATTATTATTATTATTTTAGAGATACTTTAGATTGAAACCATAAAAGATTTAGTTAAGATATAAATATAATTGGAACAAAGGCATCCAACCTTTACATTATAGAACATGACATTTTCATAGTTTATCACTATACTACTACTACTAATAATAATTGTAAAAAAAAAAAGATGAGAACTTGCCGAATTAAAACTATTGAATTATGTATAGAGTGAATAAGCAGCACATTCGTTGAGTTTATAACTGTTATGGAATAAAATGTAGTCTCATATTACAAATTAAAAAAAAGCAGTAAATATTAAGAGTGAGCACAAAATTTTATAGTTTTTACGATTCAAGTGTTAAGAGGCCATTAACTTTTCACACCACCAGTAACAGAAGGCTTTAAAGTGACAGAAAGACTTCAATATTACAGTGCTCTCCAGCGGATTTTAATTATGCTGCTGTCTGGATGGTTTGGAGTCTTCCTCTAAACTTTCGCTTCTTTAATACAATGTATTTAACCAACCTGTGATGTTTCTTATCACGCTTTCACCCAACCTCTCCGCCACGATCAGGACGCAACATAAAGTAAATTTTTAATCGCAGTACAGAACCAGATATGCAGGACACTGCTGGAGAAGCAGGGACGAGCTCATAAGTGATGTACTCTTATGGACCCCCTCATATGGCCGGGCAAAAGCAGGACGACCAGCACGAACATACATTCAGCAGCTATGTGAGGATACGGAATGTAGCCCGAAAGACCTGCCAGAGGCGATGAACGATAGGGAAAAGTGGCGAGAGAGGGTCAGGGATATCCGTGCTAGTGGCACGACATGATGATGATGATGACAGCTGGTTAAAATCCAGAGTTTTCTTTCTTCTAAACTGGTTGCCATACAAAGGCTAAGGAACTGAGTCCGTCCAACTATTTACTAGTTAGCTCGGAGGGGGAACCGATAAATTTATGCCTTTCCTAAGGGCATTAGCATGAAGTGAAGCTCTAACAACCTTGTCAAGGATTTGAACTCGGGTCATTACCGACTACGTTTCCTACAACGATAACCATTACGCTAAGCGTGTCTCCTTCTTTGAGACTTTACAAATAATGATGTGTAAAACTATTATATTGTTGTTTCATATTGTTTTCACTGACTCTTCACTGATGAACTCGGACTAATATCCTCAGTGACAGTACTGCTGAGATCAGCAAAAATACTTAGAAGAATCTTGGAGAGCTGAAAAGGTTTGCTGTTTCTCGGACTAATGAAAACCAGCAGTTAAAACTAGTATGAAAAACTTGGAAGAAGAAAAATAATAATATTAATAGCCCAGAACAAATCCATAAGATAAAACAATACAGTGCGTATGGAGGGATATGATATCCTTAATCATGTAATCCTCACTAATAGTCTTTGACTAATGTTCCAGTGGCGTAATGGTTAAAGTGCCGGACTGCAGCCTCGAAGTGAGCGGGTTCAAATTCAAATCGAGCTATTACGTTCGTTTTCAGACTAACACTCTCGAGAAAGGTATGGACCCCCTTATCCTTATCCCCCCAGCTATCGATTGAACAGTACCAGTGCTGTTCTTCTGCAATGATGGCTTTGGCATTGAATAACCCACAAAGGTTGATATGCCATCAAAGAAAGAAATCAAACCAAACCTAATATCCTTATCTTAGTTGTTATTATAGATAGTTACAACGTTTCGGTCACCTTCAAAGACCTAGTCGACGGGATAATGGTTCAGTGGATACAAGCGTAGGTTAAAGCTTATCCAGTGGTTGTAAGTTCAATCCCTGAGTTCAACAGTGCATGAAATCATGGACTCTGATTCAATAGATAGGACAAGTGACATCTCTAGGGATAATTAACTGACACAAGATATTGTCGGAACATAAAGAACGTAATGATAAGACTCTACCTACGTGAATGTATGAAGAGTTCAGTTTGAAATTCCCAAAAGAATACTACGACATTAATCGGAAGAAGATCAGAGAGTACAACGATCGAAATTATCGATTGTTAATGACAATCAAGATGAGAGTAGTAGTCCACGTAATCAGTGAATCAGAGTAATGATAATTCCTCGTCAAAGAAATGCAGACAAAAATCTGCCCTGTAGGTAGGGCTTAGAATGTGCTGAGTGTAGAAGAGAAAGACCTCCCCCAAATAAAAGGTGGCCTTGGTATGACACTGATCTGCATCTGATGGTGAGTTCTGGAGTCCTGTGGAGTGTAGAGTAACCCTTCATTACCATTACTCTCGGGTTCACTCCGGTTCCATTTATGGATTAAATAGATGTTTGCAAATTTTTCATATTACATAAGAATACTTGATGTCACATAACTGTGAATTATTTGATTTAAAATTAATTACTTGGGCCAATAATTGTTTACTAAGGATAATCATTAGTTACTTGAAACTATATAAGTGTGTGCAAACAAATGAATATTATTAAATGGAAATAACAACGCGAAAAGATATAATAATTAGTAATAGATTGCTATACTTGAAACTATACAACTGTGTGGAAAATATTTGTATTAGATAGGAATACGTAATATCATAACCGTGAGCAAAAAAACTCTTTTAAGAAACAACAAAACAAAAATATAAATACAACTAGGCATAAAATAACCCTAGACAAATTAACATGCCGTTAAAATCAATGAATGGATCAATAAGACAAAAATGTTTTCACTTCTCTGGTAAGGTCTGAATATCTTTCAAGTTTTTCACTTAAAAAAAAAAAATTCCAGGATAGCGACACCAATTATTTGACAAATTTTTTTGTTTAAGATCGGACGGATTTTTTCGTCTAGATTGGGGGACCCGCTTGAACCACAAAGTCATAGTTTGGTTTGGTTTCTTCGTTTAAATGCATATCAACATTCGTGGGTTATTCAATGCTAAAACCAATCTTGAAGAACAGTAGAAGTATTATTTAACCTATAGCTGGGTAAATGAGGGGGTTCGTATCTTTCTCGAAAGTGAACGTAATTGCACAACTGGAGTCCGATCAAAGTTGTGCATTTTTATTGACGAAAATTGATTCTGCTTTATGCATGTACAATTTGTTTGTGTAGTCAAATCCCACTCGTTTATACACTTCCCAGTAACTCACTTGCCTACCCAGTCATGTCTATTTTTGTTCTCGTTCTGATCCAGTTTGCTGAATGTGCATATATAACATGATTAACGATATCATATCCCTTCATTGTTTTTTCTAATGAATTTGTTCTGGGCTATTAATATTATTATTTTACTCCTTGCAAGTTTTTCATACTAGTTTTAACTGCTGGTTTTCATGAGAGTCCGAGAGACAGCAAGCCTTTTCAGCTCTCCAAGATTCTTATAAGTATTTTTGCCGATTTCAGCAGTACTGTGGTTTGGACAGTTTCAATTCTTCCTCGGATTTCTAGTTCTCCCATTTTTTAAAAGGTTCTTGGAGATTGTTTCGAGTGCTCCTACTACGAGTGATATTACTGTCACTTTCGTTTTCCACAACGTCTTTAATTCTCAGGCAAGGTCCAGATGATTTTCGAGTTTTTCGCTTTCCTCCTTTTTTTTTTTTTTAACTCGGTGATCAGCTGGCTCCATTTATTGACCGGCATGTTTCTGGTTTATTTCAACATAGTTTGGTATTCTAGCTGGGATTGAGTGATCCGTTTTTATCTCAAAGTCTCAGAGGATTTTGTTTTCTTGGACAGTTTCTGGTTTGTGCATATATTGGTATAGTTAAATTTTCGTCACTTACATAATTCCCAGGGGACTAACTTTACACCCCACTCATACCTGCTCTTGTATTTCTGTGCAAGTTTGCTGTATTCAAGTATTATGTGATTAACTGTTTCATCTCTCTTTTATAGTATTCTCCTGGGTCCCATCTAGTTCAACTTTTACATCGTTCTGATGGCGTTGTTTTCGACTGTTATTATGTCTCTATTTCTCCTTTTAGATTTCCTTTTCATAGCCACACCCTGATCATTTTGTGTGCAATTTCCTGAGTTTATGATTTCTCTCCTTGTGAGTTTTTCACACCATTTTTGGTTTGGTTTGTTTGGGTTTTATGGCATATCAACCTTTGTAGGTTATTTAACGCCAAATCCATTTTTATACAAAAATAGTTCTGTTTCAAACAATTCAGTTGGTCTAATGGGTAGAGTGTTCGCTTATGATCCGGGAGACCGAGGTTCAATCCCAGGTCATGTCATACCAAAGACTTAAAAATGGTTCTTGATACCTCCTTGCTTAACACTCAGCAATATAAGGTACGTATCAAGGGAAAAGTGGAGCAATCCAAGAAAAGGAGTAGCACCCTCCCCTACGCCTCGGTGTAGTTGCTATTGAAAAGGGAGCCTTCTGGTTTCCTTCGACTACGGTCGCTAACTTTTCTTACGCAATTTAATTGTTAAAAAAACATTTCTATTTCAAGCTATTCAGTTTTATCAAAGAGTTCTAATTCAAACAATTCAGTTTAGTACAAGTATAGTTTTGTTTACACATAGTTAAATGTCAAAACAGTTCTATATCAAACAGTTTAGTTTCGTGAAAGTACAGTTTCAAGGTCAAAAACAGTTCCAGATCAAGCAATCAGTCTAGCCTAAGTATTAGGTTTAAATGTCAAAGCAGTTCTATTTTAAGCAATTCAGTTTAGCATAAGTACACAGTTTAGTTCTATTTGACCCATAGATAGGACCCTTTTAAGTGCTACCACTCCGGGCCTGAGTGGAACAGCGAGCAATAGCAATGAAGCGGTTCTCTACATTCCCCAAAGCCCCAGTATTACTGGAATCTTACAATCAGATTGTTTAGTGTCATATCCAGGACACCATTGGAGGGGGTCTTACCCCTCAGCAGAGAAGCTGTCGGTGTATTCTACAGCCCCAGCCGACTGGACAATTCACATCAGGTGGTCTTCCACTGGAGTTTGAGACAACAAGTCTCATCAGGTCTCCAGGATTCTTCTCAGTATTTTAGCTGACCACAACAATGCTGTGATCAGTATAATCTCAATACTTTCTGATTTCCAATCCCGCCAATCTCATTATTATAGGACATGAATGCATGAGTTCAAATGTTATGACTGGCCCATTTGCTTAGAGTGTTCGCCAATGCCCTGGGAGACTGGGGTTCATTCTCAGGTCGAGTCATACCAAAGACTAAAAAAAAAATGGTACTTGATACCTCCTTGCTTAACACTCCCCATTATAAGGTACCTTTCAAGGGTAAGTGGAGCAGTTCAGGTGAAGGAGAAGAGCCCTCCCCTACACCTCGGTGTTGTAGCTATTGAAAAGAGAGCTTTCAGGTAGCCCCCGACTACGGTCGCCACTTTACTTACAAAGGTTTTAATGGTGAGGAAAGAAAAAGAAGAAAAAGAAAGCAAATAAGAAAGGTAAGAAAGAAATACGAGGATCATTAAATAAGTTTCCAGACTTTTTTCGTATGGGCACTTTTATTGATAGTCCACACATGAAACTCTTGTCCCCTTTGAAGTAATCTCCTCCGGCTGATATCCACTTGTTGTACCGTTCCGACAACTTCTGGAAGGCCTCATGGATGTCCTCTTGTGTGAGCGTGTCAATGATCTTCGTCACAGCCACTTTCATCTCCTCAATTATCTCATAATGATAGCGTCGGAGCTTAGGGAATAAGCAAAAGTCACAGGGAGCAAGATCTGGACTATAGGGAGGGTGACGATCTGTCTTCATGCCCATCTTGGTCAAATAGTCTGATAACGATGGAGTTATGGATTGGTGCATTGTTCTGGTGGAAATGCCTCAGGCCCGATTTGAAGAGTGCTGGCCTCTTCTGACCGAATCTCTTCCTGAACTCCCTTAAAACCTCAACATAGTAACCCTAACCCTAACCCTTTGGCCAATCAACTCTGGTGTATTGACTTCCTTACTCCTCCCACACCTCTCATCATCCCTCATCCCGCCTTCCTTGGATCTCTTTGAAATTCACCAGTTGTGACAATCAGGCTTTAGTAGGATGTATTCCAATTGCTACTGTAGCTGTTTATTTGAACCTGAAATCATAAAAATTGGTCAACCATCTCATAAGATGTATAACAATATCATACTGAGTTTACAAAAATGGATGGTTTTATAAAAAATAGAATTTCCACGAGTACTGGTAGTTATTATTTTATTTCTTGCAAGTTTTTCACACTATTTTTAACTAATGACTTCACATTGAAAACTAAATGACAGCAAGTTTCTTCAGGTCTCATCTGGGTATTTAAGTTGATCATAACAGTACTGTGGTCTGGATTGCATCGATTCTTCCTTTGATCTCTAGTTCCCCAGATGCTTTTATAGGCCTTGGGAAACCACTCCAAAGGCACCAACTACAAATAATTACACCATTATTTTCATTTGCCACAACTTTTTCAGCTCTCCAGCAAGATCCAAGTATATGTCTATCTTTTCACTTTCTTTCCTTTTTACTCATTAGTTCACTGGTACAGCAAAATTCACAAGTTGACAAGTTCTTTTCTTTTGTTTACATAAGATTTATTCTTCTGGTCAGGATTGTGGGATCTGTTTATATCTCAAACTCCCGAAGAATTTTATGGGTCTCATTTTCTAGAAAAGATTACAGTTTATGGATATACCATTTGTTTGTATGTAAAGAAATTAAAAGGGATTAGAATTTGATATGAAGGGAGTGACACTAAAGCCAATTTTAGTATTTAACTGGGTAATGTTTTAGGTGGGGGGTTTTAGTGTGCAATATTAAACGGTAAGTTCAAACGGTAAGTTGAAACAGTAAGTTCTGCGGCTTTCTAGTTCGGATACTGATTCGAAAAGATAATACAGACAATAAAGTTTTTTAAAAGGAATTTTATACAAAGAAACAAGAAAGAAAGGGATAGAAAAGATAGAGTGTTGCAAATTTTATTGCAATTTGCTGGAACTTATCTGAGAGAGTGTCCGGGGAAACAAAGTTCTTTGAATTTGAGTATTTTTTTTTTTTCGAAACGTTTCAGAGTTCATTTAATTCCGAGTCTTCTTTAAAGTTCTTTTCAGCAGAATTCTCGGTTGAATTTTCTTTCAGTTGTTTAACTGGACAGAATTTCAGTAGTCGACTTTCGTTTAATTTTACTTTATTTCTTGGAAATCTCCATCCAAGAAGCGAGTGACGAAACCTTTCTGGCGGCTTAAGTTTTCGTGCATTCAGTTTGGTTCTCGAATTCGTACTGAGGGTTCAATAGTAGTTCTCGAAAAAAAAGAGGGGGGTAGCCTTTTGGTGCTGCACCGTCCGGGATTCCTTCTCCCGTTTCCACTCTGGCCAAATCAAGTACCGCACGTGGTCGGCTTGATTTTCTCCTTTATTCATGGTCAATTTTCTTCTTCGTTGATTCTTTTGTTTCTTCTCCTTGATTTTTTTTTTTTTTTTTTTGCCTATCTTGAATTCAATAATATTGGTTCTTATGTATTTTGCTTGAGTCACGATTATTATCATAGTTACTGTGTCTTGTACATCTTATGTTCAGTATTGTTAGTTCTTAGCGATTTGTTCTGGGTCACCATAGTTATTGTTGTTGCTCGATTAAGTGGCCCAGTGTTTAAATGATTTTTTTTATGGTTCTATGCTTGTCTTTATAAATTGCCACAGTCTACGTAAGATTTAAAAGTAAAATAACTTATCTGTAAATCAGACTAGACCAGAGGTAGGTAGCGAGGAAGTCAGTTGATATGTGGTGTACGATTTTGAGGAGCCTTAGTCCCTCGTGTAGAGGCAAAGAGAGACATTTCTTGATAAATAATAATATTGTGAAAAGATTTAAGAGGGAATATTCCCTATCTGGTCTGGGTCCATTACCAACGCTGAATGGGTCAGCTAAAAAATGGTATCCATTTATAGTAGATTGAATAATCATTCTCCCACTCACTGATCCTGTAGCCTGGTTTAGTCATGTGGGCGCTCACTCATATTGTGTGTCTTGGGGGAAGACTAGCTTGGCGGAACCCATCCCTCTCCAGGTTTATGACTGGTTTGAATTTAGAGTTTTCCTTTTCCTAGATTGGTTGCCATACCAAGGTTAGAGTTCAGTTTGCCCTATTATTAGCCCATAACTAGAGGAAGAATATGAGAAATGTAAACAGCTCAGTTCAGAATTTGAACTCGTGTAGCTGTGTTCACTTTCTATAACGATTATCCTCCAAAATAATTGTTACAACAGTGTGAATATCTTTTCATGTTAGTCGAACAAAAGTTAAATGAAATATTTTCCGGTTTCAGTGAATCGTCTGTATCTTGATTTACTAAATGAAAGAAAGTAATTTTCCATTAAGGGTTACGACTTATGGGACACTTTAAAAAATTTATTTGCGTTTTAAAGGAATCAGAGCAGAGAAAATTAGAAAAAATCATTTTATTTTTTAATTTTCGTTAAAAAGAGTCGTTTTTAAACAAAACCATTCAAAATATATATCTAAATAATAAGCACAGGTGTTTTTATAATTGTCTTAATTCATTGGATAAAACTTCTTATGGGCAGGCCGTCAAAATCCCAAATGAGAGAAGCCCTTGAGACTAAAGTTCCGACAAGAAAAACCACTAAGGATTCTTTATTTTTTTTTATTAGTTACTTTTTCTTTACATTTTTACTTTTAGAAATGAATGAGCGACTTAAACTATAAATTGATACTCGAGAAGAAAAAAAGCTTGTATAAAAATTAATTTTTATTCCCATTATTGGGTTGGTTAATGCTAGGGAGAATATTTAGTCACGTTCTCACTCACCAAGGTTCAATATTAATATGGGTATATTCCATAATATACTAACACTGAATTGACGAAAGGAAAGACAAGATATACCCATTTACACTTATAGGAACATTGAATACATACACAATAATCGCATAAGAAATATTAACAAGAAAACACAAATGTATCCCAATATGCATATATATTGTTCTATGCACAAGCAGCATATGAAAAGGAATACAAAAACAGTAAAAATTCTTACTTGTTTTCTTTGATGGGCAAAGCCATTTGGGTTGTATGTTTCGGTGCCGAGGCGAGACAAAGTCTGTTCAATGAACAGAGATGAAAAGGCTCGTCTTAATAGTTCAAAGAACAGAGAGAGGAGCGATATAGATTACGGGATAATCACAAGTCCAATAGAAATGTCCAATAAATCCATGGGAGGCATTTGTCTCCATTCAATGCTCTCAGTATGAAGTTAAGAAAAAAAGATTACAAACAAATCCTATTGTTTTCGTCAGACAAAAGTACTATCTATCAGATAGAAAGATTTTGTAAGTTCGGCAAAATGTTTTAGTTATGGGCAAATCTTTTAATCGTAAAAAATTGAGGCGGACTGAACAGTCAACCAATCAGAAAGTGCCCGAGTGCCAGAAGTACCCAGAACGTCAAAGAGAAAACTGTCATTTTTTAAGTGGCTTCAAAGGAATGTATAATAATAATTTTTTTTAATATCATGATATTCTATTAATATACACTGGTAGATATATTTGGAAAGGTATTCCATAGTAGCGAAAAATACCCCAAATAGATTTCTCCTTTGAGACCCGAACTCAAGAAAAAATGTATGATGATGAAATATATATATATATATATATATATATATATATATATATATATATATACTACCAATCAAAATTATTTGGCTACCCTCAAAATTTTTTATTTCTCATCCTAAAAGCGTTATTTTAATGAAACAAGTTAAACGCCACAATGGTAGTGTGTATGTGTGTATCTTTGAGTAAGATATGAAGTTTAATCAGAGAGTTGTTGTAAAAAGAAGAAAAACAAGAAGAAAAATATATATAAATCGACGAGAAATTTTTATTCATAATATTAGATTTTCAACTTACACAAACAAGGATAGTTAAACATATTTCTATCCACCTTCAGACGATACACTGACTCTATCTGTTCACAATATTTCTACTTCTACTCTTCTCGCTATTTCTTTTCCCCTCTCTTTTTACCTTCATCCTCTTCTTTCTTCTTTCTTTCGTTCTCTACCAAGACGCTGTAGTTCTTCTAAGCCTTTTTTTAAATTCACGTTTCATGAGGTAATCTTTTTCGAATCTTTTTCTGTAGCGTTTAATCCATTATTCTAAATTTATAATTCCAACCCCGAAGATGAGCTAAAATACCTTCCACCTGTAATTTTTGTAATTTCATATCTTAGATAATTTCATTTATATTTGTCGAAACGCGTCGGTGGACTTTAACTAATATTATCAATGAAATTTTCTCATCCATTTATTGGTATTTTTCTTTCCGTTTTTCTTCTTTTTACAACACACACACACACACACACACACACACACACACACACACACACAGAGACACATATACTTTTTATTTTCATCCCTATTCTATATAGCTCTAGTTAATTCTATTATTGGTTTTAGCTCTAGTTAATTCTATAGCGCGCTTTTAAATACCATACATAATTGAGCAAATGCCCATCCCTTATTCTTTTAAAATATCCCGCTACCTAATAAACATCAACATAAATTAGCGTTATTTAAAAAGATCGAATCTTTTATCGCAAATATCAGATAGAAAGCATATTTTACCTTGAAAACAATTTCCAGACTAAATCCCAGGATATACAAGGACACTTTAAAACATATCCCCTATCGCTCATATTAAAGAATTATATATTTTTGAGTCCTATTTAATAGGGTTTGTTAAGTCTATAAAGTTCAAAAATGTTAATAATGGCAAACAACAACAAATAAGGAGTGATCTTAAAGATATTGAAGGTACCAACAAAAACATTTAAGGTGGATAAGTTGGGTAACTTATATAAGATGAGCCCTGACAAATATAAATAGATCTTTCATAAAGAAGTTATTGGACATAAAAAAGCCCCACCTGGTTTAGAGGCTAATCTGAATAAGTTAGCAAATTGAAAATAGATGATCGGATAAAAAATTTAATACCAAAAATTGTTTTATCATTCTTAAGAACCACAAGAGTAATTTTCGTAGTAATCTGGCTTGTAGATTAATTAATCCCACCAAAACACAAACGGGAAAATTTTGTAAGGTTATTTTGTAAGATATTTGTGGTACGCTTAGAATAGCTTTAAATATAAACCAATGGCGTTGTACGAATGATTGTATCAAGTAGTTTAAGAACTCTGACAAAAATGATAAATGCTCCTGAAAACATATTAAGGAATTTTACCCGTCTATTACGGAAAAAAACCGTAGACGAGCCATTTAATCTAGCTAGGGAATATATGTTGATACCAGAGGATAAAATTAATACCATTAAGCATTGCCGTAAATCATTGCAGTATTATAATAAGGATTTGTGGATTAAAAAGGGAGTTAGTGGTAACTTCGACAACCCCCAAGGATGCATTTGATCGCACTAAGTTGTGTAAACTTGTCGGTTGTTCATTGTTATACTATCTCAATAATATTATTGAACCCTGTAAACATAGTTTTTATTGTAACCATAGGTTGATTATTGTAAGATAACTGCACACCTAGAAAAGGCAACATAGGAAAATGTTACATTGGTTGTTTAATAAGTTTGGATTCAAGTTGAACATCCAAACTAATTATAGAATAACAGATTATTTAGACATTACACTCAACTTATACAACGGTACCGTATCCCCATTTAGGAAAAATAATCAATACTCAAGTTAGATTTTTTAATTTTCATCATACAAAGTGTGAAAAACACCAACCAGGGGTGATAATACAGTTTCGGTAGCTCAAAGCGGTACTGCCACTCCTGGCATTACCAAGCAGCTTTTGCCACCGGACAGGGTACTAAGAAAAAAAAATATATATACACATATTCCAGATAAAATAAGAGGAGAAATTAAATCTTACTTTCATCTTCATTTTTAGTGCAGTTTGTGATTTTCAAAACGCGACCGTTGATGTCATTACGCGCTTGCAGAAACCGTTTCTTGATTCCGCGCGCATTTCATACATGTTGAAGACTTTTCGCTCTCGACCAAATCCAGCTTGTAGGTTCAAACCATCCAAGACAAATTTTTAAACATATCCCTAATGGCTTTATGTTTAGATTTTCTACTAATTATCCTAATATCTTCACTCAAAATAAACACGATAATGAGTTAGCGCTAAAAAAAAAAGTGGTTACAAGGCCAAGCATCTTTTAATAAACCCAGGGATGATGCATTAGATGTACGCAATTTGAGGAGTAATAGAGCAAGGAAAATTTTATGGTTCAAGCCGTCACACAATATAACCGTAGCTAATAAATTAGTGAGAGGAATCTTTTGATTATTAAAGAAAAACTTTCCCCCGTCAAGTAACCAATACAAAATATTTAACAAAAAGCAACGTTAAATTCAGCTATATGCCTAATGTAGCAAATTTAATTAATAAAAGTAACACTTAAAAACTCCAGAATAAGTAACATACCGTGCTCCCTAAATGCAGTTGTATCAATAAAGCCACTGACCCTCTCAATAGGAATGTATAGTGTACAAGGAGGATATATATAGTTTTACACCCAACAGTTGTAATGTTAATAGTAATGATAAAAAAGTATTGGTCGTTTGTTCACAAAGTGCTTTAAAAAAATATTACAAAGTAGTTTCGCACATGAAATATAGAGACACAGAACTAGTTTATTGTTATGGTGAGATATGTAATCACCACCGGAACAGTTTAAATAAGGGACCATGTCACCGGTCACTGGACAGAGAAACACGTAGAGACACCCTGGACAGAACACGTGAAGAACTACACACTCTCTCTCTCTGTAAATATTACGATAAACTTCTTTATTTATTCAAACCTATAGTACATATTATTGCCTTTCACGGAATACTATCTCTTGATTATCCTTATATTATTGCCACCTCAGGATATATCATTTATCTAACTACGTAAGGGAAAATTAAAAAAAAACAAAAAAACTTTGGTACATTAAAATGGGAGATAGTAAAAAATGTCGTAAAGATAAGAAAGGTGATGGATATTGTTAATTATGTACAGAGGAAAACTTGCAATAGCTTCCTACAATAATTCTAACGAATTACTTAACTAAAGGTTAGAGATACTTTATATTAGTAGGCATAAAAAAACCTTGGTTTCTTGGTAGGTAAAATAGGATTTTTTTCTTTACGTATGCTAATTTACGAGGATCATTAAATAAGTTTCCAGACTTTTTTCGTATGGGCACTTTTATTGATAGTACACACATGAAACTTTTGTCCCCTCCTCCAGCTGCAATGCACTTGTTGTACCGTTCCAACAACTTCTGGAATGCCCCATGGAAGTCCTCTTGTGTGAGCATGTCAAAGATCTTCGTCACAGCCTCTTTCATCTCCTCAGTTGTCTCATAATGACAGCCTCTGAGCTTAGGGAATAAGCAAAAGTCACAGGGACCAAGGTCTGGACTATAGGGAGGGTGAGGAACTGTCTTGACGCCCATCTTGGTCAAATAGTCTGTGACAAGGATGGAGTTGTGGACTGGTGCATTGTCCTGTTGGAAATGCCACTGACCCGATTTGAAGAGTGCTGGCCTTTTCCGACGGAATCTCTTCCTGGACTCCCTTAAAATCTCAACATAGTAGCCCTAACCCTAACCGTTTGGCCAATCAACTCTGGTGTATTGATTTCCTTACTCCTCCCACACCTCTCATCATCCCTCACAGACTCCCTGCCTTCCTTGAATTTCTTATGGCACCACTCAAAAACTGATGCTCGATTCATGCAAGATTCTCGAAAAGCAGTCTGAATCATTCCATACGTTGTTTCTGTGTTTTTTTTCCAAGTTTAAAACAGAATTTTATTGCATATCGTTCTTAAGGCGATTTTTTTACGATGTAACACTTGCCCAGGCTAATTATTCTCTAAATTTATTTCATACTATTCTTTGCGCGGTTGGCTATCCCGACATGCATGCATCAAAGAACAATACAGATACATCTCTCATCCTCCAAAAACACAATAGGGCCCTCTGCAATCTCAAAACCATAAAAGGACCATACTCTGGTCCCCAGTCCTTGTCACAAACCTAATGACCCGGGTTATTCCAGCAATACATTTCGCCTGGATTCCTTATGACCACGCCCCAGTCCTTCGCTCAACAGGTTTCTGCCTGGAGTAACTGGAGAATTCCACAAACTAAAAAACAATGCATCACAATTCCATAAGATAACAATACATCAAAATGTATCACAATCTGACACGCATGCAGTGAACCACCAAAAACAGACCATGCAAAAATATTTATTATTTATTGTTACTCATTTTTTGATTATCAATTTTCTGTTACCGTGCCTATTGGTCTGTAAACCCTGAGAGACATGCTTTACCTGATCACACCCTCACCGAGTTGCTTTTCAACTTAATCAGGAACCCTCCTGGCTACTACGATATAGGCACCTCGCCTTTTCCAGATTCGTTTCACTTCGCCGAATCACGCACGAATCCAAAACATTATCGGGACTGAAATATTCAGACATCATCCACGCCTTTCTTTCCTTTATTCCATCAATTTGGAACTCCAATCTATCCACGGGACGGTGAATGCCTCAATAGAATTACTTCTTACCGTATGCCCCAAAACAATACGTAACACAACTTGGATGAATCTCTGTCCTAATCTCGAATCAGCCCATGATTTGCTCGAAAACAGAAACTTAAAAAAAAAGTATTTCCTATTCCACGAAAACTTAATCTTCCAAAAAAATTTAGAATCAATATGAATTTTAAAATCTATATAAACTTAATATCAAATCTCCTGTTAATGGTTTACGTAAAATTTCATAATATGAAGCAGAAAAAAAAATTCTAATGTCGCCTTTAAACTCAAACTCTTTCTTTTTTACTAATTTTTCAACTATTCTCAACAAGTCAAAACAATATTAACAATATGTCCACAATTAAAGTTCACAAAGTTTAAACAAATGTTTAGTTTTTCTTTTGTTCAATCTATGCACTGTCTATTTTCCGAAAAATGTTCGTTTTTTCTTTCTTCTTTTTTTATGCTGTGTTCAAGTTTCTTTTCTTCTTTTCTTTTTTTTTTTCCTTTTCCATTGTTCTGTCGTCCTCTCTCTCTCTCTCTCTCTCTCTCTCTCTCTCTCTCTCTCTCTCTCTCTCCCCCTCTCTCTCTTTTTAAATCGCTGATTCACTATTTTTTCTTTTTTTTTTAACCTTGTATTTGCTTCTCTGTGTCTTTACCGTAATAAAGTAACTATGGGTTCGTGCACCCCCATTTATTCAATTTCTAACAAGTATTTCCACAAAACAAGCATGGTTCGTTAATCAAACTTTTCCAATAATATTCTATCTTCTTTTCTTAATTCAACCTGAATCACCAGTCTGGAGACAAGTACACATATTTTCCCAACACATGGAAACTCAAAATACTAACATCGAACCACGTCAATACAATACTAGTTTCTAGCTTACTTCCAAACATGAGTTAGAATATCCCGGGGGTTCTTTCCTAAGTAACCCAAACCTTTTACTGTCTTTTACTCTTTTTAAATAGTTAACGAGGTTACTTATTTATTCATCTATTTGGTCAACTATACTTCTCCCTCAAGAACAATTCAAAAACGAGTCCATGAATTTTTTGGTACATACAACGAGATACGTCAAGATTTTGCACACATACTACCTAATCTCCCATCCCCTGTTTCAAAATATCCTCTTCAACACAATGGTCTGGCCTCCTACCAAACCCCCAAAGTTCTCAATCCCATTCCAAGGGGACCTTCACAACCCGGTCTGGCCACTAACCAGTACCTCAAATAAAATCCCAAACCCATTCCAAGGGGAATTCATAAAACGCTGGCCTGGCCACTAACCAGTACCTCAAATTCTCGATCCCATTCTAGAGAGACTTCACAGAGTACTTCCAATTTCCACAACTTTTCCAACATAGAACCCATCCCACAGTCCTAACTACGGATCCAAAGGTATACGAGCATTCTCCCGACAAATATATCATT
Source organism: Sepioteuthis lessoniana (assembly GCA_963585895.1). NCBI lineage: Eukaryota > Metazoa > Mollusca > Cephalopoda > Myopsida > Loliginidae > Sepioteuthis > Sepioteuthis lessoniana. Next base: position 42,039,478 of record OY757921.1, on the reverse strand, counting down.
GATGCCCCGGAATCTTCTACAGCTCGGTTTAAACTCCTAATTTCAAATTACTATGCGTTACGACAGCATTCACAAGTTACTACAAAATTTAATTCACAAAAATTTTGTTTATTATCAAATTCATTCATAAAAGTTAGAATTCACAACCCAAGTGGAAGTTTACATTATTACCCGTCAATCATTTTAACCTAGGGACAGTATATCTGTCCCAGGGGGCCATCTTTCTTCTCTTTACACGGCAACCTGCTTGTATGTTTTCCTCTTTCTTTCTTTCTCCTTCCTCCATTTTCTTCTCCCTACCTCTGGTTTTAAATTACATATAGTAGTTTTCATCACTTTTCTATGCTTTATATGTAGGGCTCAATCGTTTTTTTTTATTATTTTATTTTATCTTTTAAAAGGGCCAATTAAACATTAATATATAAGCCTACAAAACTCATTTTACTTTCCAATTGTCATGTTGATTTTTTTTTATAATCATTTCAAATTCTCTCCACGAACCCCTAATATGAACGACAGAGAAAGCAATTTACAATATTCTTAGAATGAGCAATTTACTTACAGTCTTTGAAGCGTTTCTCTTTTTTTTTTTTCATCTTTAATTTTTTTTTTTCAATTAGGTCGATGTTTCTTCTTTTTTTTTTTTTGTTGTTGGTCTGTTGCTTTTTTTTCTTTGCCTCTCCATTTCTCGTGTCTCTGCCCGTTCTGTTTCGTTCTTGCTTTTTTTCTTCTTCTATGAGATTCATTCCACCTTTTCATTTCTAATTTTCTTGATGTGTTCAATTCTTCTTTCTGTTCCCGATTTTCCCTTGGTTTCCCTTCTTTTCTCAAAAGTTCTTTTCCTCTATTGGTCAACATCTTTATCGGCCATTTCCTTGATCGTCTAGGTTTAAACTCAGGTTCGAAATCATGCCATGTGGGTATGAACTGGCCTTCAGCACCAAATGCTCATACATGTTGTATACTCATAATCATAACATTGATTTACGAACTTCAATGAACGAACGAACAAACCTTTATAAAAAAATATATATCTCGCACTTTATTTTCGAAAGGGTTGATGTTTCTGTGGTGTTTGAGAGATGGGTGGAGAGACATATACTCATAGAGAGGACTTCTTCTCCCCATATCTTCTCCCGGGAGCCAGGTGGTGCCAACGATTGCACCCCCTTGCAAGCTCGTCAGAGACGCCTCTGATCGGCTGCGTGTCCCTCGCTCGACTGCGATTCTCTTCAATCTATCCAAATCTAACCACGTGGTTCTCATCACGTTGTTCGAACGGTACAATAAGTGCATTACAGCCAGAGGAGATTACTTCAAAGGGGACTAGAGTTTCATGTTTGTACTATCAATAAAAGTGCCCATACGAAAAAAGTCTGGAAACTTATTTCATGATCCTCGTGTATATATATATATTTGTATAAATATATATATATATATATTTGTATGTATATATATATATATATTTGTATGTATATATATATATATATTTGTATATATATTTGTATGTATATATATAGATATTTATATATTTGTATATAAATATATATATTTGTATATATATATATATATATATTTGTATATATATATATATATATACATTTGTATATATATTTGTATATATGTATATATTTGTATATATATTTGTATGTATATATATTTGTAAATATATATATTTGTATATATATTTGTATGTATATATATTTGTATATATATATATATATATATATATATATATATATATTTGCATACATATATATTTGTATGTACATATATATGTATTTGTATGTATATATATATAGAGAGAGAGAAATATTTGCCTCTCTCTATATATATTTGTGTATATATATTTGTAGATATATACATCCCGGCCAAAAATATAAGAACACCCTCAAAAATGAAGAAAAAAGATATTGTTCATAATTCTTAAATCATGAAAATCAGATATATGAAAGATAGAGTTAAGATACATTTAAATCTAAAATAAGAAAAAATTTCAATTCATTTTTTAATTGTATATTAGCATTTATACTAAATTTTAAAACTTGTTTTTTCCCATAAATATAAGACCACCAATAAAAACTAAAGAAAATGGACTTAATTTAATTGAAAAAATTATTATATTTAGTCTATGTAATATAAAAGCTATTAAAACTGTAATACTTAAAATACTAAAACCATAAATGGCTAAAGGAAGTAAATTATCTGAATTTGAGAAAGGCGAGAGTACTGCTCTTAAAAGTGTCGGAAAATCTCAGAGAAAAATTTCGAAAGCCTTAGGACACAGTTAAACCGTTATCTGCAATTACTTGAAAAGTTCAAATAAGTATAGAACAAAAAACCGACTGGCAGACCAGAAAAATCATCACCACTATTCAAGTGAAGAATTGTTCGCAAAGCAGAAAAGAAAAAATTGTCCACATCAAAAATATTGAAATCTCAAGTGGATGCTCCTTGCAGTACTAGAAAAATTAGAAGGCATTTAAACAACGAAAAAAAAAAAAAAAAAAAATTAAGCATAAGAAAAGAATTCATCGTCCAAGGTTAACTATGAAGCACAAAAAGAAACGACGGAAATATGCTCGTCAATATCAAATCATGAGTGCTAAAGAATGGCGAAAAGTTGTTTTCTCGAACGAAAAGAAATTCAATTTAGACGGTTCAAATGGTTTTCAGAAGGATAGGCACGCAAAAATTTTCCAGAAGAGAATTACTCAACAAGGCATATTGGAGGAGGATCTCTTACGATCTGGGGTGAGGGAGTTCTCATTTCAGGAAAACTTGAATTATAATTTGTCAGTGGTTGACAAAAAGCGGCAGATTATGTGAAGATGCTAAATGATATATCTCTTGCGTCGTCTATGTGGAGAAGAATGGATTTTTCAGCAAGATAATGCTGCTATCCACAATGCATCAATAACAAAGAAGTACTTGCTTGAACAAAAAATAAAACTTCTTGACCATTCAGCGTGCTCTCCAGACCTCAGTCCAATAGAAAATTTGTGGGTATTGATTGTTGTAAAAGTTTATGAAGGAGATCGACAGTACTCAGCAATTTTTGAACTCAAAAACGCAATCTTAGACGCATGGGAAAAATACCTTCAGTTAAACTTCAGAAGCTAGTTGATAATATGCCTTGCCAAATTTTTAAGGTTATCAAAGCTAACTGCGGATCTACAAAATATTAAATAAAAAAATTGCCTTTATATTCCCTAGTTCAGCTCATTGGTCTTATATTTATGTTAAAACAAAGTTTTAAAATTAAGCATAAATGCTAATATACATATAAAAATTGAATTGAAATTTCTTTATATTATAGATTTAATTGTCTTTATGCTTTATCTTTAATATATCTGATTTACATAATTCAAAAATTGTAAACAAAATCTTTTTCGTCATTTTTTAGGGTGGCGCAGGAGTACATATATATATATATATATATGTGTGTGTGTGTGTGTGTGTGTACATACGTATATGTTCGTTTATATATATATATATATATATATATACATGTGTATGTGTATATATACGTGTGTATGTATATATGTATATATACATGTTTATATATATATATATATATGTATATATTCATGTGTATATGCATATATATATATATACATGGGTATATGTATGTATATATAAAAGTGTATATCTATGTATGTATACATATGTGTATGTGTATATATGTGTATATCTATGGGTATATATATGTGTGTATATGTATGTGTATACATATGTGTATATGTATGTGTGTATAAATATGTATATATATTCATGTGTATATGCATGTATATATATACATGTGTATATGTATGTATATATAAAAGTGTATGTGTATGTATGTATACATATGTGTATGTGTATATATGTGTATATCTATGGGCATATATATATGTGTGTATATGTACGTGTATATATATGTGTATATGTATGTGTGCATAAATATGTATATATGTATGTACATATATATTTGTGTATATCTGTGTATATATATAAGTTTGTATATGTACGTCTATGTATATATATATGTGTGTATATGTATGTGTATGTGTATATAAATATGCATATACGAATATCATTAGATAAGTTTCCAGACATTTTTTGTATGGGCACTTTTATTGATAGTACACACATGAAACTGTAGTCCCCTTCGAAGTAATCTCCTCCAGCTGCAATGCACTTGTTGTACTGTCTCAACAACTTCTGGAAGGCCCTATAGAAGTCCTCTTGTGTGAGCGTGTCAATGACCTTCGCCACAGCCTCTTTCATCTCCTCAATTGTCTCATAACGACAGCGTCGGGGCTTAGGAAATAACCAAAAGTCACAAGGAGCAAGGTCTGTACTATAGGGAGGGTGAGGAACTGTCTTGATGCCCATCTTGGTCAAATATTCTGTGACAAGGATGGAGTTGTGGACTGGTGCATTGTTTTTGTGGAAATGCCACTGACCCGATTTGAAGAGTGCTGGCCTCTTCTGACGGAATCTCCTCCTGAACTCCCTTAAAACCTCAACATAGTAGCCCTAACCCTAAGCGTTTGGCCAATCAACTCTGGTGTATTGACTTCCTTACTCCTCCCACACCTCTCATCATTCCTCACAGACTCCCTACCTTCCTTGAATTTCTTATGCCACAACTCAAAAACTGATGCTCGATTCATGCAAGATGGTCGAAAAGCAGTCTAAAGCATTCCATACGTTTCTGTGACATTTTTTCCAAGTTTAAAACAGAATTTTATTGCAAATCGTTCTTCTAAAGTGTCCTCACGTCCAGATTGCATTTTTGAAATTCACCAGCTGTGACAATCAGGCTTTAGTATGATGTATTCCAATTGCTGCTGCAGTTCATTTGAAGCTGAAATCATAAAAATTGGTCAGTCATCTCATAAGATGTATAGCAATAACTTACCGAATTTTCAAGAGTCCACGACAATTTTGAATGCCTGTACAAAAAATGCCTGGAAACTTATTGATGCACCACGTATATATACGAGATTATATGTATATGAGTATATATGTGTGTATATGTATTTATACACATATGTGTGTATATGTACGTATAATACATATGCGTGTATACGTATGTGTATGTATATGTGTGCATATGTATGATTATATATATATGTGTGTGTGTGTGAGTGTATATATATATATATATAGCGGTTTCGAAGAAATTTTGTTATTTTCCCGAACACTATTTTTTTAAGGCAACAAATGAATTACGAAACTATTCTTTAGTAACACAACAACGAAAGTTCTTTATTTGCAGCTTTGAATATAGTTTGTTCTTGGTGCTGCAAGACTCGTGGTGTTTCGGCTCGTTAGTGTTGGAGACGAAATGGCTTAGCGGGATATTGAGATGGTAGCGTGTTGTTGGACGTGTGAGGGACGTGTTTAAAGTCACCGTGTAGTTTTGTATCTGGTTTTTGGCGGAGAGTCTGCGATATCTCCATGTTGTCGAGAGCGGGGTTACGCTCGGATCAACATAGTCAATTTTTTGGGTGACATGAAGGCATGTTGAATGTTTCTAATTTATGTTCAACTGGGATTCCTCGTAAAGAATCCATAAATTAGATGGTTCCCTCGTTGGGTGTCCATGTTGCTGCTGCTAGTGTTAAAGCCACAGTGAGAGGTCCACACTGGGTAGCTTGTTTAGCTAAAAAAGCATCGCTAAGCAGGGTCGACCAGAGGCACGTCTGTTCTGGTTGACGTCTCAAGCCGAAGAGAGTGAGTTTGGCCGCTCACCCGTTTTGCTAGCCGGAAATGAAGGTCCGGGCTGAATAGGATAAGTCATCCTGATTGGGTGAAATTCAGTGTTGAATTAAATTGCGCGCCAAACCAAAATACGAGATTTTCCTCATCTCTACATATACATACGTGTGTGTATATAATGTGTATGGTTTAGTATAAATGTGTGTAAATATCATTAAGAATATGTGTGAATATATGTATATCTAATTATGAAGTATAATCCCATCGGCTGGAAACTGTCGGGATAACGTAAACATAGTCAAAGTTGTTTGGTGTTTGTTATGTATGTTCTATCACTGTTACTGATAAGTCTTTTTTTGTAAATGTAGTAAACTATAATATTGATATGTATATTGAATGGATAGTCCGTAGGATAGGTTAAGGGACCAATATCCCTTTTTATCGAGCGGCAAGATTACTTGGTAAAATGGTAATTTTTGTTCGAATATATATTGTTATCATAACATTTTGGTTTGTCCTTTAAACTGATTTCGCTCAACGAATGCAAAATGTAACCTCGAACCATTATGATGAAAGCCACAAAGACTGAGAATATAATATAGCGTAGTTAGGGCGTTGGAGAATATAATCTCCCGCCTTTTTTTACGACTTCATTCCTTTCGTGTCTGTTCGTTGTCACTCTTTTTCAGAGAGCTCCATGATAGCGTTTTCACTAGACCATAGTACTATCTACAAACATATACCGAACTATGAATAATTCGTATGTGTACTTATTGCACCCGTAGATATTCACACATTACTAATTTTAACCCTTTTTTTTTATTCTAATTAATTACTAATTTACTGGTTAGCACCGACTAACACCAACGCCACGTGGATCGGCATCTAGACATAGTATGCACAATGATCTACCCACTGAGAACGGTAAGTTTAATTTTAAACAAATTGTCATATCATCTCGTTATATTTTGTAATATGGTTAAGTCACTACATTAGCCGTTGTCTGAAAACTTGATTCAGTAATAACGAAAATAACATTTTGTTGAACAGTGAAAATTGAAAAACTGATTCAAGTTTTAAATTATTAGAAGAGATCAATATTTACATTTGAAAAATGCTGCAAATTTTCACTTTTACATTAAAACAAACGTAAATCATTCTCTAGAACCTGCAAGGAAAATGATCTCAAATTTCAAAGAAGTTTCCCCTCGACCCACACCAAATGTTACTATTTGACTCTTATTAAACTTTATAGTTTATTTAAGAGGTGTTTGTTGTAATTGGTTTTCTTGCGAATTTTTTGTTTTTTTTCATGAGATCTTTTGTCCTGGACACGTTCTCATGTACAGCCGAACTATTATGATGTATCATAGGTCACGAGGCTAAGAAACTAGTAAATCTTTCCTTTGCATACTTTTACTTTTCCACTCTTTCTTTCTTTCTTTCTTTCTTCATTTTCCTTTTTTACTCTTTCTTTCCAGATTTCAGTCTTTCTCCTTTTCAGTCTTTTTGTCTGTCTTCTTTCCCATTTTTCACTCTTCCAAATACTTCACTCAGTTCTTCTTTCTTCTTTTCACTCCTTCTATCTGTCTGTCTGTCTTCTTTTCAATCTTTCTGTCTCTTTCTTTCCTCTTTTTGGTCTTTCTGTCTCTTTCTTTCCTCTTTTCGGCCTTTCTGTCTCTTTCTTTCCTCTTTTTGGTCTTTCTGTCTCTTTCTTTCTTCTTTTCGGTCTTTCTGTCTCTTTCTTTCCTCTTTTCGGTCTTTCTGTCTCTTTCTTTCCTCTTTTCGGTCTTTCTGTCTCTTTCTTTCCTCTTTTCGGTCTTTCTGTCTCTTTCTTTCCTCTTTTCGGCCTTTCTGTCTCTTTCTTTCCTCTTTTTGGTCTTTCTGTCTCTTTCTTTCCTCTTTTCGGCCTTTCTGTCTCTTTCTTTCCTCTTTTCGGTCTTTCTGTCTCTTTCTTTCCTCTTTACGGTCTTTCTGTCTCTTTCTTTCCTCTTTTCGGTCTTTCTGTCTCTTTCTTTCCTCTTTTCGGTCTTTCTGTCTCTTTCTTTCCTCTTTTTGGTCTTTCTGTCTCTTTCTTTCCTCTTTTCGGTCTTTCTGTCTCTTTCTTTCCTCTTTTCGGTCTTTCTGTCTCTTTCTTTCCTCTTTTCACTTTCTGCCTCTTTCTTTCCACTTTTCAATGTTTTTGTCTCTTTCTTTCTTTTTTTCACTTTTTCTGTTTCTCTCTCTCTCTTTCCTTTTTTCACTCTTTCTTTCCCTTTTCACACTTTATGTTTGTCTATCCTTTCCCTTTATCATAAGATCTATCTTTCTGTCTTTTTCCCTTTCACTCTTTCTAACTTGCCCAGTCGGGTGGGGCAGTAGAATACACCGACTGCATCTTTGCAGAGGGGTAAGACACACCCTCCCAACGAGTGTCCTGTATATGACACTATACAATATGGTGCTGAGGTTCCAGTAATGCAGGAGCTTTGGGAAATGTGGAGTACCCCTTCATTGCCATCGCTTCCAGCTTCACTCGGGCCCGGAGTGAGAGTACCTGATAGGGTCCAAGCTATGGGTCAAATAGGACTAAACTGCGTACTTATGCTAAACTGAATTGCTTGAAATAGAACTGTTTTGGTATTTAACTGTGTGTGGACAAAAACTATACTTATACTAAACTGAATTATTTGAATTAGAACTATTTGACTAAACAAAATAGCTTGAAATAGAAATGTTCTTGACAATTACACTGTGTACTTATGCTAAACTGAATCGTTTGAAATAAAACTGATTATTTTTTATAAAAATAAATTTGGTATTAAATCACCTACAAAGGTTGATATGCCATAAAATCCAACCAACCAACCAACATCTTTCTAACTTCCTTCTCTTTTCTGGTTTTCCAACATAATACAAATGATTTGCACACAGTTGTATGGTTTCAAACTATATTACAATGATGTAGAATAATGGATATCTAATTTTCATATAATCTTGAAATAATATAAGAAGCTTTTCATGGAAGTGATTATTTCTGAAATGATTTTTCGGGGTCGAAGTGATCGTTTTAAATCAGACAATAAAAATACTGTTAATCTTCGATTTAAACTTTATTTTTTGTGTATTTGATACCAATACTTGAAACCATTTCACTATGTGTGAACAAATGATTAATATTAAATAGAATTATAAGTAATACATTTCATAAGTGGAGTTATAAGTGTTAAATAAGCAATACTTGAAACCATTAAACTGTGTACAAGCAAATAAGTTCTAACTCGTTTCAAAACAAAGTTGCCAACAAACTATTTGCGTACAAATCATTATATATATATATATTGGCTGACCGTAGTCGAGGGTAACCTGAAGGCTCCCTTTTCAATAGCAACTACTCCGACGTGGAGGGGAGATCATTATTCATTTCCCTGGATTGCTCCACTTACCCTTGATTCGTGTCGTATAATTCTGAGTGTTAAGCAAGTAGGCATCAAGTACTATTTTTCGAGTCTTTAGTGTAATTCAACCTGGGATTGAACCCCGGTTTCCAGGACCTTTGGTGAACACTCTTAGAATTATGCTAATGAGCCGATATATATATATATATATATATATATATATATATATATAAAAGGATTTGGCACTAATTAGCCTAAAAGGGTTGATATGCATATTAAGCCAAATACCCTGAACTTAAATCTCATTGGTGCTTAAAGAGGAGTTCCCGTGGCGAAGTGGTTAATGTACTGAACAGCGACATGGTAGTGAGCTATTACATTAACTTTCAGACTAATACCCTTTGAAAGGTATGAACCCCATTATCCCCACCCAGTTATTGGCTAAATAATATTACCACGCCCCTTATACATAGATGACTTTGGCATTAAATAACTCACGAAGGTTGATATGCCATTAAACAAAGAAAACAAATCAAAACATCTCTGCTTAACATCGGTGACCGAGTGTGAGCTAAAACTGAAAATGAAAAATATAAACTTAGAAAATATAGGTCAGGCAGTGAGAATCAAACTCAATAATGATGAGTTACTAGCCTGGCTCGTTAACCATTACACAATGTGAGGCGCCTGATTTAATCAATTGTTTTCTACGCCAAGTAATAGTTATTATTTTTTTTAAATGAAATGATATTGTTCAAATTTGTTTGATTGAATTTAATGGTATGTCAACCCATCTAGGGATATTTTATACGAAAAGGTTTGGGAATCATGTACATTGCATATTTGTATTTACACTTTTTGTGTAATTGTTTCTTAAGAGTTTTTTTTGCTCGCAGTTATATCAAGTATTCCTTTCAAATACAAATAATTTGCACACAGTTGTATAGTTTCAAGCATTTCTATCTAATACTATTAATTATATGGTTTTAAGTAATTATTTCTATTAAATAATAATCGTTTGTTTGTACAGTTGTATAGTTTCAAGTAACTAATAATTATAATCCTTAGTAAACAATCATAACGTCAAGTAATTATTCTTAATGCACACAATTTACAATTATATGACTTCAAGTATTCCTATCTAATGTGAATAATTAGTAAACATATCTATTTGACTCATAGATGGGACTCTAACAGCTACTACAATTCAGGGCCAGAGTGGACCTGGGAGTAATGGCAAGAAAGAGGTGACTGCATACTCCCCTGATCTCAAGCAATGGATCCTCACCCTCAGATGCTGTTTAATAAATCTATTACACACTTCGTTGGGAGGGCATCTTACCACTCTGCAAGGGATACAGCGTATTCTAAACCTCGCCGACAGAGCGACCAAACCTGTTTAAATCTATCTTTTGAAGTTCTGATTTAGTATATCATCATCATCATCATCATCAAATAGTGCTGAAAGCAGGGAGTTACCTGAATCTCTCATACATCCATCGCTTCTGGTAGGTCATCTAGACTGCATCCAGTGTCTGCATAGAGCTGATGAAAACAAAAATATCACATCATTTCGAGATTTTTGCAAGCGAATGATATCAAAATGCTCTAACTTTGAGAATACATTTATTTCCAACCCAAATTTCAATTTAAGAATAATAGTACGAGGCCTGCGTTTGCGTTCACCCTCGTCATTATAATTTTTAAATAGAGACGGAGGCACTCGTTGTAGGGCTCGCATAAGATGCCGAATACCCTGGAACCAGACATAATCTTGTTCTGAATCAATTTCATGAATTCCGATTATCACATCCGTCTTTTAGAATTCAATCATAAAAAGACGAGACATATTTCATTATTATCATCCTTAATTTTCAGTTGAGAAAAACAATCTTTATGATGTTTCATGTTATTCTGTATCAAGTCTGTTGTTCAATGTCCTCTTTATGGTTTGTCGTGTTTATTGTTACAATATTTGCATCGTAGTTTGTTTTAGCGAAGCATAAAGAGTGGGACTTTGCGAGAGACAGAACAAGAAGGAAAAAGAGTTTCATCTGCTTTTGTTGGTGAAAGGACACGAAAAAGAAGCTTCGTTCTTACAACCGTCAGAACGTCGTGACTTGTATCGAGAAAAGTTAGAAGTCTCTCGGAATTTCTTGTTACATGTGTGGGGAGACAAATAATTTTCTTTCCTTGTATAGGGGGGGCATTATTTCCCGTATCATTTATCCGTTGTTCACGTGTGAATTCAGCCCCTAAAATCTTTCTATTTGTTGCCACCGTTCATTAAACGAATAAAACCTCTATTTTCAGTCCTCACCCGTGGAGCGAAAAGGATGTTTTTCATTTCGGTTCGTTGAATTGAATAGTGACCTTAGTCTCCTACTCCGTCGAGGTACTTTATTTCACCTTGCCATAAAAGCCATCGAAGACAAGTAAGACATTTTCACCATTTTTGTATTTCTTCTTACACTGTTCTAGAAGCAATATATTTAATTAATCTGTTTTGGGACAGTTTGCTTATTATTGCATTATTTGTCAGATGTTTTATAATATTTTCTTTCTTTAAATGTCTTAAATGTTCCCATGAGTTTATCTCGTCTTTTCTTTTCGTGTATCCAGTATTAATGTATCAGTCGATACAGTAATGCTTATATTGGAATCTGGTGACTAGAAAATTATTAAATATCTTTTCTACTACCGAGTAGCTGGTAAATTATAACTGGCACCAACCATTCCGATACATGCCCGAGTCCACATTTTTTTTAGTTAACTTTAAATATCATTAAACATTTTATTATCGACTCTTACTGTTGAATGATATCAAAGCGGGAATTTAACGGTACATTGTTGAATTGCAAATGTTTCAACATTTTATATCTAAGAAAAGTATTGGACGTACTATCAGTTGTAGTTGAATTAATTCTTCCATCGACATTTTTCTTTTCCTAAACGTTCGAATTCATTGAATCTGTTGGCGTTTCGTAGCCGATGCTAAAGGTTTATAATAGGTTTTTCTCGTTCTTGTTCTAATTCCACGAACTTAGTTCGTTCAGCAATGACCAATCTCAATTGGGGTCTAAATTCATTAGAATAATCTTTTGGGTTTTATTGAATGTCAGTTCTTCCAATCATCTTGGATAAATTATCACGGAAATTTTCTTCATTGCATCACGACCGACTGCAGCCCAAAATAAATCGGTGATTTTATTTTCAACCCCATTTTCTTTATGTCTCTTGAATGACTGATTTTAACAGCATTTCAAACTCACTAATGATATTTTATGCCTAGAGGTTAGGGAATTATTCATGGTACATTCTGTGTATAGTGTCGTAAGAGTTTTTTTCTTTAACACGCTGTCTTATCAAATATGAATACGTTTTAAACAGATCTATTTGACTCATAGGTGGGACCATAACAGTTACTAGGACTCAGTGTCAGAGTGACCCTGGGAGTAATGGCTATGAAATTGTTAACTACAGTCCTCAGAACTGGAGATTTGTCATCCGATGCGGTTTTGCATCATACTCAGGATATCCATTCTTTGAGGGAAGTCTTACCTCTCCGCAGGAGAGAAACAGCGAATTCGAAGACCCACCGATGGGGCATTTTCTTGTCCTTATACATATATTATTTAACAATATAGACATTTTTTGTCTACATATTTTTGTATTTATCCTTTCAATATTATCTTTACAATATACCCCCCCCCCTGACAATGGCCCAAGACTAGACCGAAAGTACCGGGGAACCAATTAATTATGAACGCTATATTAACCAATTCCGGTCGGATATCTTAACATCGATACGGCAACTTGAAAGGATAAATATAAAAATATGTAGACTAAAAATCTCTATATTATTCAGTCAAAGATGTCTTAACGAATAAGTCTGCCCAAATATATATATATATATATATATATATATATATATATATATATAAGTAAAGTAAGGTTGGCGACCTTAGTCGAGGGCGACCAAAGGCTCCCTTTTCAGTAGCTACTAACCAAGGTGTAGGGAAGGGTACTACTTCTTTCCCTGGATTGCTCCACTTCACCCTTGATCCGTACCTTATAATACTGAGTGTTAAGCAAGGAGGCATTAAGTACCATTTTTTGAGTCTTTGGGATTGAACCCCGGTCTCCAGGGCCGTTGGCAAACACTCTAACCATTATGCTAATAGGCCGGAAAGATGAAAATAAATCCGAGGGTAGGCAAATATGAAATATAGAAAAAAAAGTATTCCGATGATTTATTTTTTATATGAAGTATGTTACAGATTCGGGCCTTAAAACCATCTTCAAGGTAATGTACTTTATGTTTAATATTTGAACGACAACAAAAAACATCGTTTCAGTTTTTTATTTGAAATTTATTTTTTCTGTTTAAACATACCGGGACATTGGCCCAGCGGTTAGAGTGTTCGCCAATGGCCCGGGAGACCTGGGTTCAATCCCAGGTCGAGTCATACCAAAGACTTTAAAAATGGTACTTGATACCACCTTGCTTAACACTCAGCATTATAAGGTACGGTTCAAGGGTAAAGGGGAGCAATCCTGGGAATGGAGTAGCGCCCTCCCCTACACCTTGGTGTAGTAGCTATCGAAAAGGGAGCCTTCGGGTCACCCTCGACTATGGTCGCTAACTTTACTTACTTTACTTATATTGCCCTGAAGATCGTTGCAATAAGCGAAAACCTGGCAAATTTCATATATTACCTATTTTTTCATATATATATATATATATATATATATATATATATAATGTACATTCTATATATACCATTTATACAACCTTGATATATATATTAAATTATGTTTATATTTGATTACATATGTAATAATGTATGTATATACGTGAAATTTATATGTATAAATAACTATTTGAGAAAGCAATGGAGTTCTTTTGGATTCCAGAGGACATTAAAAACCTCATATCAACGTACTTTAAACGTACTTATGTGAGGTTTTCTAATGATAAATATTCAACTAACTGGCAAAAGTTGAATATTAGCATCATAATCGGTAGTATTATCTCTCCACTACTTTTCGTATTGGGAATGGAGATGATACTACGTAGTGCCGATGTGAACACCAATCAAATAACCGGTCCATCTATGAAGGCTTTTATGGATGATGTAACTCTAATTGCAGAATCCAGATCACACATGGAACAACTGGTGACCCGCCTCCAAGATAAAATATGGTGCATTTATTTTGGATTAAATTCATAAATTAGCATGGCCAATGCAGACATGTGAGGTATCGATTACAAAAGTTGAAACAATGGAGCGGTTAATCAGTAAATCTATTTTAAAAAATGGTTGGGAGTACCTAATTCCTTAACAAACGTGGCACTATATAGTTCATGAACAAAACTAAAACTTCCAACGTTGTCACTTGTTGAGGAATATAAATTAGGAAAAACGCGACTTTTCCAAATGCTGCGTGACTCTCGCAACCCACTGGTGAAGAACATCCAACCTTCTGTGATAACTGGTCGGAAATGGAAGGCAAAAGTAGCTGTTGAGAATGCAGAATCGGCCATTCGGATGAAATAAATAATTGGCACTGTGGAAAATAGAAAAGTAGGTCTTGGCCTATATCCACAGCGTTGGTGGTCCAAAGAATTCACGTCAAACAGGAGAAAAATGGTGTCGGAAGAAATTTATTGTTTTGAGGAAGTTGGGCGTTTTGCAACAGCTGTAGGACAAAGGAAACAGGGCACATGGACCAAGTAGGAGAGTGCAAAAGACAGAGCTGTCACATGGATCGACCTCAAGCACATGGAACCAAAGAAATTAAGTTTCCTCATAAAAGCAGTCTACGACGTCTTACCAACACCAGTCAACCTTCATGCTTGGGGGTTAACTACATCCGACCGATGCAGAGCATGTGGGAAAACTGCCAGCCTCAAATGTATTCTCACTGGATGTGAGTACGCTCTAAGAAGTTATACTTGGAAACATAACGAAGTCCTGGAGATTTTCGCTGAGGTTTCGAAAATATGTTGTGAGACTGCCAATAAAGCTCTAAATATTATCAACAATAGAGCAATTTAGTTCGTTAAAGAAGGAAATATTTCGAAACTTGCACATAAAAATATGCGTAAACCATCACTGCTTGAGGGCTGCACGGACTGGCACGTCACAACCGATTTAAAACATAACTTCATATTTCCAACTGAAATACCGTTAACTACAAAGCCTCCAGATATTGTCATTTGGTCCGTTAAAGCCAAAAAAAACTTTCGTTATTGAGTTAACGGTTCCTTTTGAAGAAAATTTCAACAGGGTACATCAGCGTATATTGGAAAAAATATGAGGATCTGCGAGAAAAATGTATCAGAAATGTTTGGATAACAAATGTATTTCCTATCGAAGACGGATGCAGAGGTTTTATTGCCAACTCAACCTCCGCATTCTTGACTAATATTGGACTTCCTCCATCAGACAAGAGGAAATACATGGAAAAGATACAAGATAAGGCTCTAACTGCATCAGCGTGGATATGGTAATCACATTGAGTGACGACAATCTGACAGTCTGGTGGTGTCATGAGATACTGCTGGGGCGTTCTGGGCTAGTGGTAATGATGCTTCGGCCCCGAAACCATGCCTGAACCCAGAGTAATCATCTGATGAAGGCTTTGTTGGAAGCAATGCTGTTGTACAAACATCAGTTATTGTATAATATATATATATATATATATATATATATATATATATATATATATATATATATATAGAATATCATATATATTATAAATATGTTGTATCTATATTTTAAATCCAGGACACTCATGAGGGTAGGTTTTAACCTTCAGTAGAGATACTGTCGGTGTATTCTACGCCCCGAACCGACTGTGTGTATATATATATATATATATATATATATATATGTGTGTGTGTGTGTGTGTGTATATATAAATGTACATGATACATAATATATATGTATCTATTGATATGTATTCATATGCTGATATATATATATATATATATATATATATATATATATATATATAATCATATATATATGTATGTATGGTATCAACCACCTTATCCTCGCCAGCAATGGGTTATGTAGTATTACGGTTGTTCTTCTGAAACAATGGTTATGACAATATATATATATATATAGTGTGTGCGTGCGTGTGTGTGTGTGTGTTTGTTTGTGTATATGTGTATTTGGATAGCATTTCTTCGTAGGGGCATATTTGATTAAATAATACAGACATCTTTTATCTACATATTTTTGTTTTGATCCTTTCAAGTCGCTGTATGCCAGTTATAATATCTAGCTGGAATTAGCTAATAAATTTTCCGTAATCAAGTAATTCCCAGGTACCTTCAGACCGATCTTGGGCCATCATCATCGGGTGTGTATATTGTTAAAGTGATACAACATTTGCAAGTACATTATAACTTTATAAGAATTAAGCGTTAATTGTTTATCCTGGTATTATGTTGTAGCGTTTGTTTTTTAAATTTGGTTCTATAAATAGCCACAGTAGCTAAAGGCATTTGAGTCCATTAGTCTTGGATTCGAAACTAATTTTATAGAAGTTAGGATATTTATTTCTAATGTATAAGTGTTCAAAAACCTGTAATCTAGGTTTGCCATTTTGCTGCGTTAATATTGTTGTGTTATCAATAATAATTTTCCAAAATTCATTTGCAGGGCAAGAGTGTTTTTTGGATGTTAGGCTATTGAGTTGGTGTCGGAAAGATGCATGGTGATTCGTCTCGACAAAGTATTTGAAGTTAAACCAACGTATAAATTTTTGTTTTCAGAGATACATTTTTCTAAAGGATATTTAAATTGATATATAACGTTTGTTTTTTTGCAAAACTCCAATCAAAGGGGAGGAATTATTGTTAATAACCAAGTTAGAAGTTTCAAGTTTTATTTTTTTATTAGGATCAGTGGGGAGTATGTTTCTTTGAATCCATGTTTTAAGAATATTTTCAATATTTTGCAATATATACACCCCTGATGATGGCCCAAGAAAAGACTGAAAGTCTTTGGGAACCAATTAATTACGGAAAATTAATTATCCGACCAGATATCATGACATTCATACGGAGACTTGAAAGGATCAAAACAAAAATATGTAGACAAAAGGTGTCTGTACTATTTAATAAATTATATATACATATACATGTGTGTGTATTTATATGTATGTACATATGTGTATAAATATGTATGGATATATGTATGTATATTTCGTGCAGTATATATAATATGTATTTTCTATATTATATACCTATTTTAGATATTATTTTTATATATATATATATATATATATATATACATATATACATATATATATATATATATATATATAATATTATAATATATATATATGTAATATTATATATTATAATGTATAATAATATATATGATTATATATATTGTATATAAGTATTATATAAGTACCTATATTATATATATATTATATATATATCATGTAAATATAATATATACAACATATAAAGAATATCTATAAAATCTGATGTACACATTGCACATAGATGATATATATAACATCTAATGTACATGTTCAATATAAATAACATATTCAATATATATATATATATATATATATATACGTGTATATACATTTGGCCCAGCGGTTAGAGTGTTCGCCAATGGCCCGGGAGACCTGGGTTCAATCCCAGGTCGAGTCATACCAAAGACTTTAAAAATGGTACTTGATACCACCTTGCTTAACACTCAGCATTATAAGGTACGGTTCAAGGGTAAAGTGGAGCAATCCTGGGAATGGAGTAGCGCCCTCCCCTACACCTTGGTGTAGTAGCTATCGAAAAGGGAGCCTTCGGGTCACCCTCGACTATGGTCGCTACCTTTACTTACTTTTACATATGCACATAGATACACACACACACACACACACACACACACACACATATACATATGCACACGTACCCACACACATACACACACATACATATGCACATGTACACACACACAGACACATGCACACTTACACACACAAACACTCACATACACACATACATATATACCAGGTCACAGTTGTAAAAGGAACACAGATGACAATCTCCTAGCCTACTGAGCAAGATCTGTTTGGAAACACCTGGAAATTTTAAACAAATTTATTTTAATATGGTTTTCTGATTGCGGCCCTCCAGTGAAATCCGACTTTGTGTAGATCCTTTCTTACAATTTTTGAGGAAACTGGATTATTGAGATGGTCATTAAACGCTGCTGCAATTTTCGGTGCTGTATTCTAGTGATCCTTTTTAACAATCCGCGTTAAGAGTCGACGGTCCCTATCGGACAGCTTTCGCTTTCTTCCAGAGCTTTGCATGAGTGGGGAGGTTTTTCCTTCTTTGTCAAATGCTGTCATTACTTTCGGGACAGTACTCCGTGCAACACCAAATAATTCAGCGGGTTTTGTTAGGCTAGTGTCTGCCATACGAGCACCAACAATTTGACCTCTTTTAAAGTCTGATAGACCTGCCATTTTAATGAATTTTAATTTCTTCTGATGATATCTGTAAAAATAACAACAATTTTAGTAAAATAAGACAAAGAAAACCAATAATAAATCAAAAACAATAAAAATAAGAAAATTGCCTCGTGGGTAGAGTGTTCGCCAATGGTCCGGGAGACCTGGGTTCAATCCCAGGTCGCGTCATACCAAAGACTTTAAAAATGGTACTTGACACAATATAAGGTACGTATCAAGGGTAAAGTAGAGCAATCCAAGGAAAAGAGTTGCGCCCTCTCCAACACCTCGGTGTAGTAGCTATTGAAGAGGGAGCCTTATAGAGCAACTGGCGAATTTTGCTGATTGTGTTTTGAACAATTTTTTTAATACATGTGACGTTTCGATGACTGGAATATATACTTTGTTTGTGTCAGTGAATGCAACTAGTTAAAGATTGGATCGAGAAAACCAGTCTCTAACCTATCACCCAATTTTCTCTGCTCTGACCACATTTTGAAATTTTGAAAAAAATATATGCCGACAGCAACACCAAAAATATTATAGAATAAGATTTTTAAAATGTAATGAATACACGTTTATTGTGTATTGTCGATTGTGACAGACTTTTTGAGCCTTCTTTCTTTGTGAAAACCCGTGACACAAGGAACATGAAACAAAGTCATTTTTCTTTCTTCACTGCTCAACCTCGGAATGTTACGATTATGTTTTGGCTTTGGTTTTAGTAAATTTACTATGTTCCGTGAATGATAAAACCAGATGGACTGAAGTCTACTCTGTAAGTCCTGTTTTCTTTTCCAGGACACGTTAATTTCTTAATCGGAATTGAACAGGTTTGATTTCAGAGTTTTTCTTCTCCAAGACTGGTTGCCACAGCAAGGTTAAAGAGCCCAAACTGCTCTGCCCTTTATTCATAGCTGGATGGAGAACAGATGTTTATCTTTACCTAAGTATTAGTGTTATGTAAAATGCAAACAAAAATATGAAAGAATGAATATTTCTGAAATTTTTTTCCCTAAAACGAAGTCTGCAATTATTCATTAAGTTCAAATTACCCTCGTCGTTTTGTTATGCATTTGAGGTTATTTAAATCAGCCCTTCAACAACCAACTTTATTCCTGTGAGAGTTATCGGCCTTGAGAGAACTCTCATTTTCAAATATGTTCTTCATTTAAAAAAATAAGAATTTGGTCATTTTCTGAAAATGGAAAATTTACTGGATTGTAAAAACTTGAAAAATAAAGCAGTAAAACTTATTATCTAAAGTGATTGTCCATAATCTACTTTAAAACGATTCTATAATTAAAACGAAGGAATTTGAAGTGTCACTTAAAAAGATTCGGTTGAGAGACAGTTATTTATAGCCTCCCTTGGATATTGGGGGGTGGGTGTCGATTAGGCAACTCGTGATCACATGAGAATCCTGGAATCCATTTCGATCTTTTTTACCTCTGTTCTTTGAATAGTAGAGACGTTTTCTTTTTCTGGTCATGACCTAAGTACTCATCCTCATCAAATAAAACTTTACTATTTTTGTACCCCTTTCATATTCTGATTGTTCATAGAACAATATGTGCATTTTTATCTGCTGAGGCATGTTATGCATTCTCCTTATACTTATTGTATGTATATTATGTATGTGTTGAATGTTTTTTATATGTAAGTAAAGTTATCTTGTCTTTCCTTTCGTTTATTTAGTTAGTGAGTCATTGGATATACTAATGCTAATATTTAACCTTGGTGTGTGGGGGCTTGGTTAAATATTCTCCTGGTACCAACCAAATAAAGTTACATAAAATACGACTCGTTCTGTTGCAACTTAGGTTGGACAAAGTTTTGTGCTCAATTAACCTTTTTCAATTGACGAGTGAACATGCACATAGAGCAGACTAAGGAATGGATGACGTGTTTTGCTCTTGTCAAAAAACAATACATTTGTTATTCACTGCATTGTCTCATCTTTAAGAATGTAATTTAAAACCTTTTTAAAATGAAAATAATAAAAACCATATTACTTGTGTAAATAAAGCAATTTAAGAACAACAGACTGATCGTATATCAACTGACATTTTAAAAACTCTTAATGACTCGTAAATGTACTGGATTCCAATTGTTAACAGCAGTCTATAGTAATACTGTTATTGCTTTTTTGGAAGGGCCGAGGGTTTCTAATTCGTATTTCGTAATTGTGCCAATGAATAAAGGTATATATTTACTCAAACCCTCCCCTATGCGACACTACGTCCATTTTTTTGCTTGTCTGTATTTAATGGCATATAAAACATTGTTGGTCATTTAATGCCAAATCCTGTTCATACATATATATCAAATATATATGATTCGTAAAAATATTTTGTAGATAACATTTTTAAACGAGCCTGATCCAATTTTTTAACACAGTTAAATGGTTTTAAATATTGCTATGTAAGAGTAACGATTTAATTTAACATCAGTCGTTTGTTTGCACACATTTAACTGAGTTGTAAGTGAATAGTTTTTAAATAATTTTATTTTTGAATGTGTAAGGACTAATTTGTTTACACACAATCAAATATTGCTTTGATTTTCTACACTGTTAAACGGTTTCAATTATTGCTATCTAACACTAATAATTCTATCTAATATTAATCCTGTTATGGCTGAGTGAAATGGTTATTTGTTTAGCACTATATTTTTTAGGCACACAAATGAATTACGAAACTTTGCTTTAACAACACAACAACGAAAGTTCTTTATTTGCAGCTTTGAATATGGTTTGTTCTTGGTGCTGCAAGACTCGTGGTGTTTCGGCTTGTTAGTGTTGGAGACGAAATGGCTTAGTGGGATGTTGAGATGGCAGCGTGTTGTTGGACGTGTGAGGGACGTGTTTAAAGTCACCGTGTAGTTTTGTACCTGGTATTTGGAGGAGAGTATGCATTATCTCCATTAATGTGGGCCAGAGGTGAAATGGTAGCTAGTGTGTCGAGAGCGGAGTTACGCTCGAATCGACATAGCCAATTTTTGGGGTGACATGAAGTGGTGCCTGTGGAAAGCATGCTGAATGTTTCTAATTTATGTTCAACTGGGATTCCTTGTAAGAAATCCATAAATTAGATGGTTCCCTCGTTGAGTGTCCATGTTGCTGCTGCTAGTGTTAAAGCCACAGTGAGATGTCCACAATGGGTGGCTTGTTTAGCTAAAAAAGCATCGCTAAGCAGGGACGACCAGAGGCACGTCTGTTCTGGTCTGCGTTCCCAAGCCGAAGAGAGTGGATTTGGCCGCTCACCCGTTTTGCTAGCCGGAAATGAAGGTCCGGGCTGAATAGGATAAGTCATCCTGATTGGGTGAAATTCAGTGTTGAATTAAATTGCACGCCAAACAAAAATACGAGATTTTCCTCTTCTCTACCCTGTGTTTGCAGACAGTGAAGTGGTTACAAGTATTGTTATTTAACACTAATTATTCCATTCAACAGTATTTCATTCATTTACAGTTAAATGGTCAAAGGGTTTTTAGAGAGGAAATGTTGTCATTATATTTAGCGTGGAAATGTTGCAACGTGCGTGTGTGTGTTTTGTTACTTCCTCGCTAAGTTTAAAGGTAAATAAATGAGAGAGAGAAGTACGAAGAAGATGCCGTAAGGTTTTTATGAAGGTTTTTAATGGCAGCATGGAATAAAGGGTTTACGTTTATGCTGCAAGTCTCGTAGGAAGGAAAGAAGTAAGGAAATGAAATGAAGTTGTAATAGAGTTGAAAAAGCATTTTAGCTGCTAAATACCTGAGCGAAGAGTGCATCGTTAGGTTAAGTCATTGTTGAATGTGTGTGGGAGATATGTTCGCCATAGTGTAGCAAAAGTCATGTTTGCTGTTTGAGGACAGAAACGATGTAGTCACCCATGGGGAGAAGCGTGAATGCATCCAGAAAATGTGGCCCAGAGATGAAGTAGCTAGGTGTCGGAGCGGAATTTTGCATCGCGGCCGACATAGCCAATACTGGAGGCGACTAAAATTTGTTCCTGTGTGTGGCGTATTGAGTAAATCTAATTCATATTCAACTGGGAACCCTTGGTCTCAGAGAATAGACGCAAGGGGTCCATAAATTAGACGGCTTTCCTCATGGTGGTGGTACTTTCCCAATTTGTGCTGCCCAGAAAGATAGTCCGGGATGAATAGGATAAGTCCTCCTGATGGGGTGAAATTATGTGTCGACCCTAACGGTCCAATTAAATTACGCGCCAAACAAAAATACGAAATTCTTTCTGCTACAGGTTCTATTTCAAACAATTCAATTTAGTATAAGTCATTTGTTTGCATACAGTTTTAATGTCAAACGGTTCTATTTATGGGGATTTTTATAAGCCCCGAAAAGCCCGGTTTATTCCTACGTTTTGTAAAAGAATGAACCGTACTTCAACAGCAGTAGGGAATTGGTGATAGCTTTTGAAGAAAGGAGACGAACGACTTTTAGTGCAACAAAATTTATATACAACAACGACAACAATAAACAGGGTTTTACACCAAATGGAACAAATAACGAATATGTAAGAGTTCACAAAAGAGTTCAAGATTCCGATAGGTGGTAGGGTTTTGTAAGGTTTGTAAGGTTTAGTTGTAAAGTTGTTATAAGGTAAAAGTTTAAGGTAAGGTAAGGTAGGGTAAGGTTATGTGAAGGTTGTAAGGTTTGTAGATAAAATGCCTGTCGGAACTTAGCTGTGTCCTGTTCCTTTTAACTCAGCACGTACGTTCGTCGCTCTTGGTGGAAGAAGGTACCAAATATGTGTGCCGTCAAGGGCTGCTACGAATGGACTTGTTGCTAACAACGGTGGGAGTGGAAAATAGAGGAAGAATCTCCAGTGGAGCTCTTTTTTATAATGGACGCCACGTGACTCCAAGGGGCTGCTGATGTTCGGTGAAACAGGATCACCAGTTCCTTAACAAAATTTCTACATATTTGACCCATAGATGGAACCCTATTCGAGTCAGAGTGGATCCAAGAACAATGGCAATGAAGTTCCAAAACTGAAGTCTCACCATCAGATTGTTTAGTGTCACATCCAGGGCACATTAATTTATTAATTGTTGTTTAACAGTTTTGATTTCAGAGTTTTCCTTTTCCTAGACTAGTTGCCACATCAAAGTTAAGGAGCCCAAACTACTCTACTCTCTACCCATAACCAGAGTGAGAACAGATCTCTATCTTTCCCTAGGATATAGTTTGTGTTATGTGAAATGCAAAGAGTCTCGTTGAGAGGTGAAGGTAGACGTTGCACGGATGTACTCATCTCAGGTTACTATAATTCGCACTAACCGAAATAGAATAAGAAGTAACACAACAATGGAGACGAGACATGTTTGAAAAAAAAAAAATAACAAACAAAAAAGATTCCCGTTTATTGTCGTTAAAAATATGGCAGACTAGAACAATGAAGCAGTGCTTATCAAGCTTTTAGTGAATTGAAAACAAAAGTTAAGCAAGAGTATCGAATTAAAAAAATACTGTAAATGATTTTGAGAATATAGTAACACATTTCTGGTATAAATAACCTTTTTTATGTTTTATTAATGAAATAACTTCAATGACTGACACTTTTGATATCAAAAAGGTATGTTAAAAAACCTGCACCTGCTAAAGAACTTTTGGTATTATTCTACACGTGCACCCGTTGAAGCTAACCGGGAAATTTTTTTTCTAGTAATTTTTGCGTGTATGCTGTTTGAACTAATTTGACCCTCAAACTTACCACAATTTTTTATTTCACGAGAATAAAAAAAAATTACATTTTTATAAAGGGGTTTCACTTTCACCTTCTAATTCAATTTAGAATGACCACCCATTTCCGGAACAAGTATTTAACTCTATGAAAGCTCAAGTTCCCGTCAGACCACAGAAGTTCAACAAAAAAGTGCTTTTCTTTGTACTTTGGTGATCATTTAGAAACAGCACATTAAGCAATCTTAGGCTTGTGTCCCAGACTAAGTATTACCCAGTCGGCTGGGGCTGTAGAATGCACCGACTGCACCTCTGCAGAAGGGTAAGATCCCCCCAATGAGAGTCCTGGATATGACAATAAACAATTTGACGGTGAGGTTCTAGTGATGCTGGAGCTTTGGGGAATGCAGAGCACCCCTTCATTGCTCTCAGGTTCACTCTGGTCCGGAATGGTAGCACCTGATAGGACCCTATCTATGGGTTAAATAGAACTAACTGCATACTTATGCTAAAACTGAATTGTTTGAATTAGAACTGTTTGACTAAACTGAATAGCTTGAAATAGAAATGTTTTTGACAATTAAACTGTACTTACATTTAGACTGCGCGCTAATGCTAAACTGAATTCTTTTAAATAGAACGGTTTTTGACATTGAAACTGTACTTACACTAAACTGAATTGTTTAATATAGAACTGTTTTTGACAATTAACTGTGTTAACAAAATCTGTACTTATACAAAACTGAATTAGCTGAATTAGAACTGTTTAAATAAACTGAATAACTTGAAATAGAAATATTTTTGACATATAAACTGTGTACTCATACTAAACTGAATTTTTTGAAATAGAACGAACTATTTACATAAAAATGGATTTGGCGTTAAATAACCTACAAAGATTGATATGCCATAAAACCCAACCAATCAGACTAAGTAAAACTTGGTAAATAGCAATAGTTGTAATATAGTAGCATACAGATTTCATCCTAAAAATGTATCAATAATATCCTTTTACATATATTTTTCTCTTTCTCTTCTTTGATTTCTTTCATTAATATCAACCTTCGTGGGTTATTTAATGCCAAAGCAATCCTTTTAGAAAAGCAGTGGTACTACTCAACCCATAGCTGGGTAAAGGGATAAGGGGGTTCACACCATTCTCAAGAGTATTAGTCCGAAAGTGAATGTAACTCGCTTACTATGATGTCGCAGTCCAGTACATTAGCCCAGGAGACTCTTTCCTATCTCTGTTTTAATGTATCGGACAGTAAATAATATATCTGTAATAGTCGGCTTCGCAAGCATAGAACTTAGAAGGCATTTCGCTTCTGGTGCAGGTCTGCTGAAGAGGTCAATATGACCCAGGCATATCCTGCTACAACGGCAACAAAGGAAAGTTTGAAAAAAGGGATGCGGATAAATTTCTTAGAAAACTCGAGGTTTACGATCTAGTTTCTTTTTCTCGATATTGGTTCTGGTTTTTCTTTTCTTTGCTTTTTTTTTTTCATTTCATTTTTAAAAAAAATATTTGTTTAAAAATTGGTGTCTGTTCAAAAATAACACATCCCTCAGTTATTTTGATTTAATTTCCATATTGTGTACAACGCTGCGTGACGTCATTCTTTGGGTACATTTCTGCTCATACTTGAACAGACACCAACTCTAAGCAATTATTGTTTTTTTAGTGGTGGGGGGAGTCCAAAAAAAAAAAAAAAGAATAGGCAGTCGGCTGGAGCTATAGAATATATAGACTGAATCTCTGTAGAGGGGTAAAACCCCCTCATCCAACGAGTGTACTGATATGACCCTTAAATATCTGATGGCGAGGCTCCAGTTGTGGATCTTTGGGGTGTTTGGAGTAACCCCTTCATTGCCATTGCCATTGCTCCCAGGTCTTCTTTGACTTGGAGTGGTAGCATCTTATTGGGTCCTATCTATGGGTCAAATAGAACTATTTGACATTTAATGGGTGATATTGACTACAGTTATAAATATTGAATTGCAATACTTGAAACCGTTTAACTGTGTGCAAAAAGTGAATTATTGATATTACGTAGCAATAAGTTAGTAAAGTTGGCGACCGTAGTCAACGGCTACCCGAAAGCTCCCTTTTCAATAGCTACTACACCGAGGTGTAGAGGAGGGTGCCACTCCTTTCTTTGGATTGCTCCACTTTACCCTTGAAACGTACCTTATAATGCTGAATATTAAGCGAGGCGGTATCAGGTACCATTTTTTGAGTCTTTGGTATGATTCGACCTGAGATTGAACCCCAGTCTCCCGGGCCATTGGCGAACACTCTACCACTAAGCCAATGGACCGGTATAAACGATAGCAATACTTAATTGTATTCAAACAGATTAGCTCTAACTTTTTAGAAATAAAATTACCTGCAAAGTATTCACTTAAAAATCATATGTGTATAACTATTTACCTGTATGCAAGCAAATGACTGATGTTGAATGAAATTGTTCGTGTTAAATAGCAACACTTGAAACCATTCAACAGTGTGCAAAAGATGATAAATTGTAAATAGAATTATTCACATTTGATAGAAATACTTGTTACCATTTAATTGTGAGCAAACAAATAAGCCCTGGCTCGTTTAAAATCTTACTAACAAATTTTCTTGGCAAATCTTTTATGATATATGTATAAAGAGGATTTGTTCTTAAATAAAACTCGACTACTCAACCAACAAACTTAAAAAGGAGGACGCTCTTTTGGCAAGGTCTAGAATACGCTAACTGCATCCCCTGCATCCCACAAAAATGGGGTCGTCATGTGCATGACAATGAACTCTATCAGGTGCTGAGGCTTCAGTTTTGGATCTTTAGGTTGGGTGGGTTGGTTTGGGTTCTTATCGCATATCAACCATTGTTGGCTTTTTAATGTTAAATTCTCTTTATACGTGTGATTTGTAAACGCATAGTTAGTAGAAAACATTCTTAAACGAACCTGAGCTCATTTGTTTGCATACAGTTAAATAGTTTTACATATGATTCGTAAGTTAATAGTTTGTAGGTAATCTTATTTTTTGTTGAGTCAGAGATAATTTGTTTGCATACAAATATTACTGTTGTTTGCACACAGTTATTTGATATCAATCATTTGTTTGTAGACAGTGAAGTGATTACTAGCATTTCAATTTTAACACTAGTTATTTTATTCAACAGTATTCATTCATTTGCACATAGTCAAATGATTCCAAGTATTGCTATGTAATACAAATAATTCAATTTACGCATTCAGTTAAAGAGTTTCAAGTATTGTCATTTAACTCTTATAATTCTATTACTTTTTGCAGAGCCGATTAGCACGTCGACCCCGCAAATTGTTTTAGTTAAGCGTGCGAGTAATGACAGCCAAAAGAACAATGAAGGAAACAAAAGGCGAGATAATAGTATAACAAAAATGACGATTTATTTGTTGAGGTTACAAATAAAGATGTAAGTTCGTGGATAGTTGTTGGTGTTGTCAGCTAGATGGTTGATGTCGGTAGCTGGTATGGCCGAAGTCGTAGAGAGGCAGCCAGATGATCGATGCAAGTAGCTGATGTTGTTCGGAGTCGTAGAGAAGCCGCTAGATGTTCGATGCGAGTAGCTGGTGTTGGTCGAAGTTGATAGATCGATGTCCTGGTTTTTGTAGTACGCTGGATTAACCGGAGTTATATCGATGTAGTTGCTAGTTCGTATAGCGAGTCGTAAGTGGACTAGATCCTGCAATGCTGGAGCATGTTGTCAATGTGGTCGGCAGTCCGTACAGCTTGTCGTACGTGGACTGGATGCTGCACTGTTGGAGCATGTCGTCGGTGGGGTCGGTAGTCCGTACAGCGAGTCGTACGTGGACTAGATAATCATTCGTTTGTACACAGTTAAATGGTTCCATGTATTGCTATGTATCACTATCAATTTAATTAAATATCAATCATTTCTTTGCACACAGTTAAACGGTCAAAGAATTCTATTTCAAACAATTCAATTTAGCATAAGTCATTTGTTTGTACACAGTTTCAATGTCAAACAGTTCTATTTGGTTTATAGATAGGAGCCTATCAGGTGCTACCGAGTGGACCTACGAACAACGACAATGAAGGGGTATTTCCCATTCCTCAAAGTTCCAGGACTGGAGTCTCACCATCAGATTGTTTAGTATCATATTCAGGAGACTCGTTGGGTAGGGGTCTTACCTCTCTCGAGAGATACAGTCAGTGTATTCTATAACCCCAGGCGACTGGGCTGAGATCTTTGGAGTAACCTCTTTATTATCATTACTCTTAGGTCTACTGTGTCTCGGAGTGGTCGTATTTGTTAGGGCCCTATCTACGAGTCAAATAGATCTGTTTGAAAATTATTAGTTAAAGAAAGAATACATGAAATCATATAACTGCCCAAACAAATTATTTTCATCAAATTGTTAATTGAAACTATATTTTTACAAAAAGAAAAGATTGATTATGGTATAAAATTAACCAATAAGGGTTGACAGGCCATAAAACCAAACAACGAACCAATAGAAAAAGAAGAAAAATAATATGAAAGACTATTCGTCACCTCTTTTTCCTTATTAAGTCTGGCAGCCAGCGTTGTAAACGAAGATTTCTAAAATGGCTGAGAGGTTTGCCAAGGTCACCTGCTGACAGCTAACATTAAGTAAAGATGTCTATATTGAAAATTTTAGAAACTTAAAATCAAAGTCGATATCTTAAATATAAATTGGATCACCACTTTCCGCTAGTGACGTGATGTGAAGGCTACAATGATATATATATATATATATATATATATAATGTTAACACAGGCATCAACATATTAAATATTTTTAATTACTAAAATCACTAACTCTATTAGTAAACCTTTCCAACTGAACGTTTTACTAAACTGCGTACTTATGCTAAACTGAATTGTTTGAAATAGAACTGTTTTGATATTTAACTGTGTGTGGACAAAAATTATACTTATACTAAACTGAATTGTTTGGATTAGAACTGTTTCACTCAACTGAATTGCTTGAAATTGAAATATTTTTGACAATTAAACTGTGTACTCATGAATTCTTTGAAATAGAACTGATTATTTGTATTAAAATGAATTTGGTATTAAATCACCTACAAAAGTTGATATGCCATAAAACCGAAACAACAAGAACTGAACGTTTTAAAACAAAACGCTGAAAACGTTCCAACTGACAACTTTAAGCGCTACAAATAATTAAAACAATAAAACTCAAACTGTCAACTCAAACTACACGACCTCTAATGACGACCAAAAGAATGGTTGAAAGCGCTTGTGCAGAAGATATGGGACAAATTCTTTACCTGACACAAGAAAAATAACAAGAAGACTTGAAAAATTACAATTAAATATAATAAACAGTTTTCATTGTCTTTAATAAAACTTGTCTAAATCATAACTTGTTGCCTAAATATACTCATCAAAAAATATATGTATAACTTGATCAAAAGTAAGATACAGGGCATCTTGTTGTAAAGCACTGACAAGTTTAGATTTTTTTTTATCTCCTTAGGTTACATAGCCAGATATACGGATGTGTGAAATAGACATAGGGAATCTAAAAACACGAAACTTTACAAAATTGGTTCAGGTACGAAACTTTTATTCACCTTTTTGAGTTAAAAGGTTATTCGACATGAGGAGAGAGAGACACAATCTTTCTATGCTGACTGCTTTTACATCGTCAGCTCTCAACCCAACCAACGCGCGGCGCCCGTAGCGCACAAATTCGTCTGGCCTCGCCCAGCTCTGAATGTCGATTCTCCCGTTCGGCGGCAGGAACTCAACTCACTGCTTTTTCTCAAATCCCCAAATCCTCAGCCCACGCTTCCGGGCATGACGTCATTCACCTCCCTAGTCCCATTTCCAATCTGGGAATTTTATTTTGACATCTCTGAATGACGCATCCTCCCCGCGAGCGCGTGAACACCTGCGTTAATGTTGCACCTAATTAACCCATGCGCTAAGCGAAAGGTTCTCAGCCTAACTAAACCGAAAGGCAAGATATATAAAACGAAATCCCTCGGCAATTATATTACATTCTAACTCTTCATGAACATTTAAGCTATAGTCTTATTTCGGTGATATGAATTTACCTTCGGCTCAAGTAGTATACGACACAAGGTCAATTTTTATGCGGAGTTTTACAAGTTTGTATTTAGTGTTTTCCTTCTCCTAGAGAAATTGCCATACCAAAATTAAAGGGTCTAAATTGCTCTACCTATAGCTGGAGGGAGAATAATTGGATTCATTCCAAGGTCATTACCGCTCTATGAAATGCCAACAGTATTGTCCAGGTTTTGAACTTGGATCGCCGTGTCTATTTCCTACGACGATATCCATTAGACAACGAGTATCTCAGTCCCAGAAAATTTTATGGTTCTTATCTACTTGGATAGATTCTAGTTTGTGCACATAGCATCTCTCATTACTATTATTTTATTTTTATGATTGTTTGTTTGCAAGTCTGAGTTTTGGTTTTCTCCTCTTCTAAATTCTTAAGCCCACACTTCCCAACCTTTTGCCATCGGCGACACTGACTTTTTTTTTTCTGAAAACTCTAATTTTCTCAATTTTTCTTTTGAAATAGCCAGCTTCAGATATTTCTGTCCGCGAAAAAAAAAAAAACATAAAAAGATGAAGCAGAAAAATTTAGATGAGGCAGCCACTTTATCGCAAAGAGCCAGCCTGGATGCTGTTGGAAATGATTAACCTCCTATATATATATATCGGGAAATCCAGTAAATTATATCTGAACACTCAATTCATTTCTTTCTCTGTGCATAATTTGATAAAGTAAATTTTATGGTGATTTGTTTTTCGCGATTCACGTTAACATCGACTACCAACCATCAGAAATGAAAAAAATGTGTTTTATTAAGTGACATCGAGCATTAAATACTGAGTTGAATGAAAAGATAGGTGGTTTCGTTTATTTAAAAAAAAAATAGAAGGAACCTTTCAATATTTAGAGCTGCATATTATAACGCCAAAACCGACCTTTTCGAAGTAATTTAATAACTAAAGGATTCGTACTTTAACAAAGATTATGTTCACGATTCATCCCTGCATTTGAATTGGAAATGATAACGTCGAATCGGCAAGGCTTAGAATATGCTGAGTGTGTCCTGTGTGGAGGAGTTAGACCCCCCCACCAACAAAAAGGTGTCCCGACTATGACACTAAACAGCATCTGATCGTGAGGCTCCAGTTATAGAGATCTGAAGAGTATATTGCCATTACTCCCAGATCCACTCAGACTCTGAGTGGTAGTACCTGTTACAGTCCTATTTATGAGTCAGATAAGCCTATCTGAAAATAATTAGTATTAGATAGGAATAGTCAATACCATGAAAACGTAAATTATTTATATTGATAATAGTTACTTGAATCGATAATTATTCACTAAGGATTATAATTAGTTATTTGAAACCATATAACTATACAAATGAATGATTATTATCATTAGAAATATTTACTTGAAACGATGTAATTGTGTATAAATTAGTTTTAGATAGGAATACTTGAAACCATACAACTGAACAAAAAAACTCTTAAAAAAAGTAAAGGTGGCCTTAGTCGAGCGTGATCCGAAGGCTCCCTTTTCAATAGCTACCACACCGAAGTGTAGGGGAAGGTTCTACTTCATTCCCTGGATTGCTCCACTTTACCCTTGATCCTTATCTTATTATGCTGTGCTAAGCAAGGCGGCATCAAGTGCCATTTTTTAGTCTTTGGCATGACTCGATCTGGGATTGAACCCCAGTTTCCAGGACTATTGGCGAATACTCTACTCATTAGACCACAAAAATGTGAATATCCTATTTACCAACCCCTCCGCTCGGGCAGGATATGACACAAGGTCAATTTTTAAGCGGAGTTTAACAGGTTTGAATTCAGAGTTTTCCTTCTCCTAGACTAGTCGCCTCACCAAGGCTGAAGAACCTAGTCTGTCCTACTATTTACCCATAGCTGGAGGGAGAATATTTGGATTCATACCATTCCCAAGGGTATTAGTGCTATGTGAAATGCAGTCAGTCTTGTCCAGGAATTGAACTCGGATCGTCCATATCCTGTGACAATAACCATTACACCACGGGCACCTCCAAAAAAAATGTGAATATGAACGCATAAATAACCCCAGACGGGTTGACACACCGTTAAACTCAATCAAGTGAGAGCATCAGTTTTCCTATTCACTAGGGAAATAGAAGAAATATTTTTGCGTTCAATATTTCGATTCTATACTTACAATGTTTCATTTTTAAAGGTGAATTTTCTCAAAATGAAATATATATAAAAGTGAAGTAAAAATGTTTTAAAATTAGCGGAACCCGCAGAAATTTCAGTAAACGACAAAAAAACAAGTGGTTATTATTTTATTCGTGGTTCATAGTCGTCCAGGAGACTGGGGTTCAATCCCAGGGTACTTGATGCCTCCTTGCTTAGCACTCAGCATTATAAAGTAAGGATCAAGGGTAAAGTGGAGTAATCCAGGGAATGGAGTAGCGCCCTCCACTATACCTCGGTGTTGTAGCTACCGAGAAGAGAGCCTTCGGGTCGCCTTCAACTACGGTCGCCAACTTTACTTACTTATAGGATGACTTTGTAGTTTTTTGTATCTGACTTCTTGGTTTCTTTTATTACTTAATTAATTCCTATGGTTGGCCGGAGCTGTAAATGAACTTAAAATCGAAAAAAAAAAAGGCTTAGACAAGAATACTTTAAAAACTTAACCTTAATTCTACAGGTTGACAACTATTTCGTGGTGTGGAACTTTCTTCCCGAGCCAGGAAAAGCTGTCTACCAGTAACAAGGTGTAAAGAAAAAAAGGCTGAGTTTCTTTTGTTTTTTCGCTCCAGGAAGCCTGTCTTTTTTCAGGCATGCTCCGATTGCTCTTGCTGTCAGAGGCCTCCAGAGAAATTATCATTTTTGGGATTTATTTATCTTATTTATTTATTATTCTATCCCACAGGACCTATTTAAGCAGGAAAGGATAATTTGCAATTTTCTTACATATAAATCCTACTGTTACATTTGCAATAAATACAAAAATATACAATAACAATATTTATAATACCAAATACTCAAATCATTTGTTATTTTATTTAATTAGACCGAAACTAAAATATCAATATAGAGTTCCATATTCTATTTTGTGGATAACGGTATTACTTTTTCCGAGGAATCTTCGGAGCTTTTTTTTCTTTTTTCGACTTTGACGACACGTTGTTGAAGCTTGTCAGAACTTTAGAGCTCATCAAATCCTCGGTGCTCATCTGGTCATCTGCAAACCAATATATCATAATTTATGTTTACTATGCAACTTAGTAGGAAAAGATGAAGCTAGTAGAGAGTAATTACATCGAAGTTGAACAGTGTTTGATTCAAGGGAAAGATGGGAGAATGTCTCGCTTGGTAGCACGGGGATGTAGAATATCTCACTTGGTAGAGAGAGAGAGAGAGAGAGAGAGTAGAATAATTTCCCATCTGGATGTTGGCACGTGGGAACGGACGAAACATAATCAGAATTTTATATATATATATATATATATGTGTGTGTATGTGTGTGTGTGAGATCAAAATTTCGATACGTCTGTTAGCTAACTCTTATCAGTTATGCAACCTGATTTCACTTCAGAATGAGAAACTACGTTGTTACAGTAGCACAATACATTTGTTGGGAGGCGCTCGTGGTGTAATGGATATCCTCCTAAGAAATAGACGGCGAAACGAGTTCAAACCTTGGACGAAGCTGTTTGCATTTCACATAGGGCTTAATGTCCTTGGGAAAGGTATGAATCCAACTATCATCCTCCAGCTAAATAGTAGGACTGACTGGGCTCTTTAGCTATATATATATATATATATATTGTCCTCCACAAACAGACTGTTTCGTTGTATCACAACTCTTCAGTGTGGCTAGAACCGCGAGATACTATAAGTCGAGATAGAAACTCGGCTCTCTTTACATCAGGCGGATATCCTACCCCAGAACCATCATCATTCTCAGCGTAAGCGAAGCAGTTTTTTTACGTATACCTTTTTTTACATATACGTTTATATATATATATATATATATATATATATATATATATATATATATATATATATATGATTTGGAATTAAATAACCCACAAGGGTTGCTATGCTTTGAAACATGCCAATTAATTGCATTGATATCATAACTGTGAAAAAGGCGTTTAAGAAAAAACTATATGAAAATGTAAATATAAACACACAAAGAACGCAACTCCCTAACCTCAAGGCATAAAATAACTCTAGATGGGACGACATACCGTTAAAATCAATTACTCCATCGAGCTGAGAAGCAAGCAAAAGTGCTGATCAAAGTGTCTTATTGCTGACTATGGAAGACACACAGGACAAAAATACTTATCTTTGATTTTGAAGACCATTTTATTACATTCAACATTTATTGTGCCAGGAAGGAAAAGAAATCTTGTGAAAATTCCCCAAGTATTTTGACAAAGGAAAATATTACTTGAAAGTGGCAATTGAATAATTCGTGTTTTTTTTTTTTATATCGATACGTCCTTTCAAAGTTGAAGTTTCATATTTCACAAGAAAACGTAATGAACACATGAAAAAAAATCTATTTCGAGTTATTTGTGAACTTTTCATAGAAATTAGACGCATTTTACCTAGCGCCGCTTCAGCCCAAAGAAAAAAGAAACAAAATGTCTTTTTATATCAGCAATCGTCTTTTTCCCGACATTTTTTCCCTTTGTCTTATAAATTAGTAAACAACTCGAAAGAGACACGATTATGCAATTATTATGGTCATGTCGATATTTGAAAAGAAAAATTGATTTTGAAATAAAGGTAAGCCCTAAATTGTCTAATAAAAATACTATTTATAGAAAGGTTCTCGGGGAAGTCCCCGTTGCGTAATGGCTAAAGGGCTGGACTGTGGCCTCAAAGTAAGAGAGTTTAATCTCCAGTCACCATTACATTCACTTTTAGACTTATGGGGGATAAAGGTTTGTTTGGTAATTGTTTGTTTCGTATCTTGTAGTAGATGTTGTTGAAGGTTTTGGTCGTTGATTTTGGGTTTAGGTATCTGACTCCTTTGTTCTTCTTACCCCTTTAACTTGCTGGTTTCTTTGTCTGTGGAAGGCTGCAAGAGAATTTAAGGAAGGGAGGAAAGAGACGAAGATACCTTTTAAATTCCAAATATATTTCAAGGCTTAACGACCATTCTCTGGGCGGGGGGAGAATTTTTCCTGAAATCAGTAGAAATAGTCACATCTCCCTGAGTCATTTTTCGGTGGATGGTGAGTTTAAGGTCGGTGGTTATGTCCAGTAGGTGTTTTTCAGCGTGGTATATTTTTCGAAGGTAAAAGTTTGCCTTTCGTTGTTTTGTCCCGTGGTATTTTCATTAAGGTAATTTAAGCAGAGGCGGCGGGCTAGTAGCAGATATGGCTAAGTATCAGGTCATAGGACCCTATCAGCATATGCGTTCGCTGCCAGTAGCCGAGGGAAAAATGGGTCCTTTCAGTCCCAGCGGCACGGATGAAGTGACAGAAGTTCCTTTTAGGCATGCACCGTTCCTTAGGCATGCACCGTTCTTGCTTCCTGTCGGAGACTTCTGAAAATTGCTACATTTTTTTAATTTATTTTATTCTATTTTTTATTTATTTTCATTAATCCCCACAGACTAAGACCCTTTGGAAGGTATTGAACCCCTTATCTCCAAGCAAATGGTTACATAGTATCACTGGTGCTGTTCTACAAAAATAGCTCTGGCATTAAATACCATAAAACAAATCAACCAAACCAAAATATTCCCCTCTTGAAGTACTAAACTACAATATATCAATATACCGTCTCTTTCTTCTAAGTACACTTTATGTACTATTCTCCTCCCCTCAAAAACAGGGATATTCTGAGTATGAAACTAAACAGTTTTGAAGCTGTAGTATGAATTACCCCTTTATTACCATTACTCCCAGGTCCACTCTGATTTGTGATCATGATAAATTTAGTTGTGGGAATTCCGTCCGTGGCCCAGTCACTTCGCTTGACAATCTCACCCTATGTCGTGTTACAGATTCGGATCGAAGTGCATGAGTCCGAGATGAATCCACAATAGAACAAAAAGGTGAAAACACAAGAGAGTGTCCTCGTGGTGTAATGGTTAAAGCGATGGACTACGGAATCGTAATAAGTGAGTCCGTACTCCAGTTGCGCTATAACGTTCACTTTCGGGCAAATACCCTTGGGAAACGTATGAACCCCCTAATCCTCCCAGCTATGGGTTAAATAGTACCACTACTGTTCTAGGAGAATAGCTTTGGCATTAAATAACCTAGAAAGGTTGATATGCCATTAAACAAAGAAACCAAACCAAACCAAACCTGAAAACGCAAAAGTTCGAATATATATTAACATAAGACGTTGCGGTGACAGTTCGCAAAATAACGTTGTATGGAGTCCTCACTTTTGCGACATTGACGGTTGGCGAAATTCCCTTAGCTTAAAAAACTAAGCCAACTGCTAGGTTTTCGGGCTCGATCTGGCTTCTATTTTCGGCGGATCTTCTCAGCATACTCTCTCTCTCTCTCTCTCTCTCTCTCTCTCTCTCTCTCTCTCTCTTGTCCCCTCTGTGTCTATATATGTCTATATTCTTTCTTCTCTTCTATCCAGCAAACTGACTTTTCTTGTTTATATGAAAGGTTGAACATTTTCTACTTCCGGATTTTCAGCCACCCATAGACCAGACATAAAAATATTATCAGACTGTATGTGTCCCCAAAAAGTGCGATAATAAACTCGAAGCTCTTTTAAGTCGCGGCTCCACTTTTAACTAATCATCTCCACTTGGGCTGAATTAGTGGTTCCAGCTCAAAATACAGTCACACACTCTCAACATACCCATGCAGATATGTCCTGGTCCCTATATATATATATATATATATATATATATATATAATTATATACAAGAACTGCCGCAAAAAAGTAGTTTTGCTTCCAATAAAGTCTCCATCAGATGATGACCCTGGGTTCAGGAATGGTTTCAGGGCCAAAGCATCATTTACCACTAACCCAGGGCGTGCCACTGGAAAGTGACCGGTAAATGAATGTTGGCGAGATTGTATTCCATGTTAAAGAGTAAGACTGCTCTAAAAATAACGGTGTCCTGAGTATGACTCTAAACTGCATTTGATGGTGAGGATCCAATTCTAGAGATCTGGTAAGTGTGGGGTAGCCCTTCATTGCCATTACTCCCATGTCCTATTCTGGTCAGAGTGGACCTGCGAGTAATTGCTCTCAA